>VWYI01027955.1:0-35020 GCA_013399455.1 Anthoscopus minutus
TCTCCAGGCAACAACTGACAGAATGAGAGAACACAGGGTCAAGCTGTGCCAAGGGAAATATAGGTTGGATGTTAGGAAAAAGATCCTTACAGAAAGTACTGGAATGGCCTGCCCAGGGAGGTGGTGGAGTCACTATCTCTGGATGTGTTTAAAAAAAGACTAGACGTGGCACTCAGTGCCATTGTTTAGTTAGGTTTTAGGGCATGGGTTGGACTCAATGATCTTGACGTCCCTTCCAACCTAGTCATTCTGTGAATTCTGAGATGGGGCTGTACTCACTTGTCATGGTAAGGACTCTAGCTATCCCACCATGCCTTGGTACCCTATGTTGATTCTTTGTAACCTATTGGTCTTTCCCCCTTTGTGTACCACCCCTGCTTTCCCCCATAAAAACCCCAGCTTCTGCCCAGTTCATCAGGGAACCACCATCCCTGGTCCTCTCTCACAGAGCTGCCGGACCTCTGTGGAACTGCCACACGACGCTCCTGTCTGTCTCTGAGTGAGCCTGTGATTACCTAGCAAGCTGAGCTGAAATTCACTGAGTTGTCTGCTTGCAGCCATGGGCTGTACCTTGCTGAGGTTACCCAGTGGCCAGAGAATTACCAGAGACCCCTAGAAGGCTCTCTCTTGTGAGACATCTCTCTGAGAAGGTTGCAGTGCTCCTGGTTGGACCAATGGACCCACTTGTCCCACCACAGATCCTCAGAAGGGTAAATGAGCATCACAACTTGAACAATTTCACTCCTACAGTTTTGCTTTTCTGTTCTGCGGCATTTTAATTTATGGACTCTTTCACAGGTCTGTACCAGTTTTCTCAGTGAAACAGAGTCAAAGTCCCACAGAGATTGTATGTCAAGATGGGCCTTAATTAGTGAGCCAAACTCCTAAACTGTACAGTACCCAGAAAGCAAACAAAGGGTTAAATTGTGGATATTCACATGACAGGCTAAAGCCCCTTTCTTGATCTTCTACCTCACAGATATGTATGTAGCCAGCTGTCTACCAAAGCTGTACCCTTTCCATAAAGTCATATTTAGCTACGGGATAATGAATCAGACAGAAAATCAATGCAACATTTCAAATATGGCCTCATTAGTTTAGTGTCAAGAGTAAATATCAGCAGGATGCTCAGCATGTCTCTTCTCATTTCCTGGAATTATATTTTCCTTGCCTTATTGCCTTTACACATTGTGTTGAATTTAATCTTAGCCACTAACCCTATAATCCTTAGCCTGCTCTGTGATTTATGGTTATGATCTTTGACTGGTTATTTCTTTATTTGTCCTGCAGACATACTAATTTGCATCTGACCCTGTGAGTTGTATAAGCTGTTTACTCATCCCACACTCCTGCAGAATTGCTGCAGACTTTGCTCCACTCCCTGAGTCACAAGCAGCAGATGAGCTGTGAAAGAACAGAGCTCTGTACTCATAAGATTTCTTTACCTCCTCATAAAACTTACTATTTCTGTTTACAAATCTACTCTGTCTCTGATCTCTCCAGTCTTGAATTTCTCTTTTCTTATGCTTCAGAGGTTTTGTGTCATTTAGGACTTCTTGCAGTCTAGGAGAGCAGAACCATTTCTTTTAAAGTGATTCTGCATTAAAACAATTCACGCCTGTCTCCTCATCTTTGTTAGTCATCTGTTACCACCCTTCCTCTGCTATCTCTGTGCTTCTCAGCCCAGCTGAGAGGTTTTTCAATTTGTTTGTTTCATGGTGATGCATAAGAGTTCAATAGGGAAACTTATCTGGACTACAAACAACTTCATTTTATTTTATGTGAAGCAAGCCTCATTAGCAGCAGTGCTGCACAGTACTGTTGATGATCTTCTATAGCCATATGAAAAAACTACCAAAATGTTCAAAGCCTAATAGCAGTGAGGAAAAGTAGTATTGAATAATCAGTGCAATAACATAAACAAGCATTACCATCAGGGATATGGTCTGCAGAAGCATAATTTAGTATCAGTAACCTTCTCTTTAAATTATGTAAACAACTGTACAGACTACTTAAGTGTTACATCACCTGTCTTACACAGAAACGTTTGCAAAACCAATTAGTAGAAATTGACACTTGGGTAGAAATTCCTGGATTTTTCAGTTCTGAGTTTCAAGTTGTAATGATTTGTTAGCTTTACTTCTTCCTCCCTTCTTTCTTCTGTTTCTTTATTTTTACAACATCCAACTTTTTTTGCAGTATAAAATTTCCTCTATATTTTATAATATATCATTTCTGATTTTCAGTAGATCTGCTCCAGGCAGAAAAGAAAGGATATTTTTATTTAATCAAATATAATATGTTATTTTTCTCAGTCAGCTTGCTTTAGCCCCACTATTTTTGTCATGTCATGTACAATAAGGTACAATGCCTATGGATACTGCATGTTCTGTACCATACCTGCCTTCAAAATAACTAATAAGGAAAATATTTGGACTGTCATGAAGTAGAATATGAAAAGAGACACTATTTCAAGTTTCTTGAATCCCATGACTTCACAAGTTCAATTCTTGTGAATAGTTATGCAGGAGATTAGAAAGCCTGTAGTACATACTGGAAACATAAAAAAAGGTCAATCCTTCATTCCGCTCCCCTGTTATTTGGTTTTTTTTCAACTGCTTATTCTGTTACCTTAAAATTTCAGTGAATCAATTCAAGTAGTTTGAACAGATCTGGAAAATGTTTGTGACTGCAACTTTTGTAGGAACCTTATACTGCTGTATTGATGTAACTTTGTAGCACCTATTTTCTTTTAATTTCTTGTATCAGATAACGTTGTTTACTGTGAAAGCACAACTTACAAAAACACAGAAGTTGGCCTATTACTCTGTATGATAAACATAATACTTGTAACAAAGGTATAGATAAAATTTCAAGTAAGGTGATACCTGGAGTAGACACAAAAACAATTTAATAGAAGAGTATAGAGCTCCAAAGATCTATCAGGGAAGAAATACCAACTGTTTACATTTTACTTTCTTTGACAGAGTATCTACTGAAAAAAAATGAATTGGATGTAAATTTCAATTTCTGCATGATAGGTTTTTGTCCTCGAGTAGCATATAAAGTGGTTTGCTTTACATGCATGGGCAAAGAAATCTGGAAAGTGAGGGAAGTCAGTCTGCATGAAAAGTAATTTCTTTTACACTAGACTTACACCAGAGTAAATCTGTTAAATTTATCTGGCTTTGATCTAGGTTCTGACTAATGTGAGATGAGCAGCAGACTCAAACAAGGTGTTATCAATATGGGGAAGTCTATGCTGACAAGTAAGCAGGGATTGGGCTTGATGGAAAGTTAATATTTTCACTAATTCAGTACAAGCAGAGTACCCAGACAAAACATTTAGGTTATTCTTCGGAAAATCCTGACTCCTGTGACTATACTTTTCAAATAACATACTTGGAGAGTGAAATGGGAGCAGATAATTTTCAATGCCAATGGACAGAGATCTGAACATCTTAATTCCCAGAAGGGCACTTCTGTTCCCCCTCATGAGATGCATGGCATAAGAGGGCAACACTTACTGAATTTAACTGAGGTCATACCTTAAGAGAAGTTTCAAATGCTCACCATCTCATCCAAACATTTGGATTCATGTAAGAGAACATATATCATAATTGGAGAAGGAGAAGTTATTTTTTCCATCTCCTACCTGTGGTAGATTCTCTAGTGCTTTAATATCAAGGTTTTACAATTGATTATGTATATATATTTTAATATTTCACTATAATTATATTCAGAATGCTGTATATTTTTTTTCTATTTTTATTAGAAAATATACTATGAAAGGATAAACACAGAAATGAAAAATTGCCTATTTCTCCATGTGGTGAATATGCCAAACTTCAGTAGTGAATATTTTCCCTTTATATAGTGGTATTAGTATGCTACCTTTTTTTATGTATCCCATAATTCAGAGATTTTTATTATCTATTCTCAAACACTAATTTAAGAATTGATGACCATGCAGAACACATAATAATCAAGGTACAAGTAAGGGAAAAAAGTATATTAATAGTTAGTAGCTTCATTAAAAATTCATGAAGCTATAAGCTATTCTTCCTAGAGTACAGTATGGTTTCCACAGAGAACAGTTTGGAGACACTGATTTTTTGTCTCCTTTTTTAATTTAAGATCAGTAGTATAAGAAATGTTAAACTGGTCATTAGTCTTCATTAAACCTGCCAATACAAGATAATAAGAGTCAATAAAGAAGGCAAAGGAACTTTCATAAATAACCTGGTTTTAAAAGTCAACATATTTCTTCAAGCTCTTCTATTGGGCACCCTTTAATTTTATTGTTTAAACAAACTTTTCTTACTGTTGCTGATGTATGCTCAGAAATACTTTATTGTTTGTCAATATTGAATTTATTATAGAGAAATTTATTTGGAGGTTCTGTTTAAAGCAAAAAATTATTAGAGCAGCTCCAACCTTAGTTGCACCAAAATAAACATGAGCAGGATTTTCTAAAACTGTAGATCAAGTATCTGATTTTAGATCAAATATGATGCCATGAAACAGCCTTCAGTAGAAACCTCAGCACTTCCTTTAGTTTTTGTGCTATTAATGTATTTAAAATACATTTCCCATGTAATTCAGCGAGTGAAGACTGGTTTCAAAATCTTACAGCAATAAAAATCTTTTCTTTAACCCCTGAAATCCAAGGATTATATGCATTGCACAGCAATCTATTTTCACAGTTTTTGTGGCCTTGGGAAGGGCAATGTGTATTTATAAACCATCATATAAATGGATCAGAATTTAAAAAGTTCCTCATTTACTTTGCCAGGAACCAAAGGTCTCTGAAAGTCATCCAGACGAATATTTGGCCTCAGCAATATTGTTGTAAGGAGCATCTTATGTACTAAGCTGTGAGAGCAGGGGACATGGAGCCTCCATTAATGCAGAAGCACAAGATACAAGGATTTCCCTCCATAGTTTGGTAGTTACAATATGTTTAGAAAGATTTCCATCAGCTGACATGTATGAAAATAATTGCCAACTTTTTCCAACATTGTAAAAAATTATTGAATACAATATAGTTGCTGTTGTTATTTATTGAAATTGGCCTCCAGTGCATAGCTTTTCCTCATGGAGATCTTATCAATCTCCAGGGGACAGAGCTGCTATTTCTACTACTGTAAGAAAACAAGGAAGGAAGATGCTTTTGGCAGTGAATAAGAATGATTAGCTCAGGATGTAATTTGTATCTCAGAATTGTTTTGATAGTTCAGCACTTTCTTGGGCATTTATCTTTTCCCAAATAAAATAACAATCTTTTCAACTTCAAATAAGTCCTGTCTATCTTGGAGTTACAGAAATGATGTCATGCAAAATTCAACATTTCCACTCCTTATACATTAAAACTTATTAATCAAGAAAATATTTGAAAGAGAAACTCAAACTCTCAAACTTCTACTTAAATAATCTAAATATTCACAGATGCATGAGTCTAAGAAAAGCAAAAAAAGCCAAAGTCCGCTTTGAAAATATTGTCTATTGTGATATGATATGGCAAAAGATAATTCGGGCTACTCAGTTCACAAAAATTCTATTTGTCTCTAACTAGTACTTCTCACGGCTAGTTTTAGCTCTACTGCTTTGTGCCTTATTTAATCCTCCAAATTTTTCTTTCAGGCCTACTGAGACATGCAATTGTCATAATTTCTCATATTTTTAGCCTAGCCCTACTGATTATTAGATTTTGCAATAAATAGTTGAATGAGGTTGTTTTTCCTCTTTTGAGCAGGTGAGAGTAGTACTTTACATTTGAATCAGTGGAGATAAAGAAGCAATCTCTAGTGGTAGAGTAAGTGAAGTTATATTTTGCTTTGGACTAAAGAAGAAACAGAAATGGGAATTCCAACTATTATAGCCCATGCTTTTTTATCTTATATGGCCTGCTTCACTCCAGGCTGCAATCTCGATTCTTCTGGATTTGGGGTTTCTGTTGAACTTTTATTCATGTCTGCCAGCAGCAACATCTTTTCAAAGAAGTGACAGGTTGGTTGGGACAAGTTTAAATTTTCACAATGGAAAATTACTTTAGAGGTACTAAAATTACTTCTTTCTTGACTGACCTTTTTTCTTACTTTCCTTTTTACCTGACCTGCTTTGGCTTCATGCAATAGAATACAAGTCAAGGAGCAACAGACAGCTGGAACTGTCATTGGTGCTTCCCTGTGCTGACTGATAACAAAGAGAGAGCAATAGCTTTCTTAAATAATTAAGTAAAAAAATGTTGTTTACCAGATTATCCTGGGGTGACTTTATGATGCCTGTATCCCCAAATCGTGTGTTCTGTTTATGTTACATATTAAGTTCTGCACCTTGAAGACTGGTTTTGAGAGCGAAGAGGAGAAAGAAGAAGCGTGCAGTTTGTTTTCAGAAACAGCCTTCACTCCCACACAGCTCTCTCTGGACTGTGTTGTCTGCAGCACGGACAGACAGTGGGACAGAGCTCTCCTTTGCTTTTAGTTAGTTTTAGCTAGCTGGGGCAGGGAAGTTCCCTGGACTGTGGTTTTTTTTTTCCTTTTTCCTTGGATCTGTTCAAACCTGCTCTGGACAGGAAATCCAGAACACCCCAGGAGCTCACGCCTGTGGCCCACTGGGGCCTGGGCCTCGGCACTCTCCAGCACCTGAGAGATTGATAAGAGACTGAGCGACCGAGCTGCACCTCACGGCAAGGACTTTTCTGGATTTGCCATCTCTTTAAGCAGCAAGAGGT
Organism: Anthoscopus minutus; assembly: GCA_013399455.1. NCBI lineage: Eukaryota > Metazoa > Chordata > Aves > Passeriformes > Paridae > Anthoscopus > Anthoscopus minutus. Next base: position 6,734 of record VWYI01027955.1, read on the forward strand.
TTCATTGTTTAATATTATTCCATTTTTATGCTTGTAGATATTTTGCTTGTTAAATAAACAGCTTTTTCCACTTTCCTTCAAGGAATTTTTTTTCCCGAACCAGTTGGGGGAGGGGCAGCTTGAATCTGTTTCTTTTTTTTCCTGGAGAGACTGCTTTTGGAGGTTTCCTCTCAAATTTGTCCTAAACCAGGACACAGATTTTCCTTAATAACTGTTTCATCAGCATACTTGTATTCAGAAGTCTCAAAAACATTAATTTATGATAGAAACTGTAATTCTCATTGTATTTTGCCTACCTTTTTGATGTTGCTTTTTTTTCCCCTTAGGGTTTTCTTCAGGGATAAGAGACCAGATGTTCTTTCACTAAATTATTTTCACCTGCTGTTGTTGACCCCATAGGACTAGAATAACCTTAGCTACCAAAATAATTTAGGCTGAAAGCAAATGATTGGCATTTGTAATTTTCAAGGTCTAATTACTACAAGCTGTCTTTCAATAAAAAGGGGCACATGAGAAGAAGGTTTTGCTTCTTAGCATGTGTAAGTATTATTGTTCTCTGTCCCAGGATAAGTTTTGTTTATATATATGTAATTAAACTTCATTTAGGGATACCAGTGGATTCTGAACAAGTCTTTGTTTGTTTACCCCTTGTATCAGATTTAATAGAAGAAATATTTTATCCCTGGTGTGGTAGCCTTGACAGACTTTAAACTTTCAGATTAGGAGGCAAGAATGTTAAAGTATGCTTTAAAATTAGGGGATGTTGTTGTTTTGGGGTTTTTTTTCTAATTCTGCTTTTCACATCTCTAAGAAATTGGATGACATCAGAATCTAACATTCGTTATGCATATGAATATTTTTGTTGTTGTATTCCAAAAAATGAACAAAAGTTGAACTTGTCATGCATGCTCAATTATATCAAGCAAGGGATGCCAGTGGATGTAAAATGTTTTTCAGTTCCCCTCTTTAAGAAGAGCTAAATAAATGTTTGTTATGCATGTTTAAAACCATGTAGGAGGATTTCTTGAGGTACTTGCACCTGAGAAATAGGAAAATAATTTTAGGAAACTGATTCAAATTACTCTGTCATGTATTGAAATAAAATATAGCTGTATACCTAAATAAAGACTAACTTTACTTTTGTTATGTAAGTAGAATATCAATGACTACTGAACAGAAATAAGTGTTAGAAGATATTAAGTAACTTCTATTCCTTCTGTGGTCCATCTGCTTGCTCTTGATTTATCTTGACAACTAGCTTAAGTAACTATTTTGCAAGATGATGTGTCAGGACTGCTGCACTTCCTGGAGTGAGGGGAAGCTACATAAGTTCCTGTGGAGGCAGCCTGCAGTAACGTGCACTGCTTTAGTGCCTGGGCTGAAAGGAGAAAGTGTGAAAGAGAGAACTATCTTTCTGTCACTCCTACCTGTGCTGCGCATACTGATGCGGCCACCAGGATGTGTATTGGAGAAAAGAGAGTCTAACGTAGGAGTGTGAAGTATTCTGTGGGTTTGACCAGGCACATGGCTTTTAATTCCTGCCTTTTGCATATGGGCAGGGGACAAGAACATCTTGAGAAGGTTATGAGAAGTTAAGCTACAAATTTAAAATTATAAAATTAGAAGGCATTTCTCTATGGAATCTAACTTGTTATTTGAATCACAATGAGAAGTCTTACTGCATTAACAGTCCACAGACAGTCAAGGCAGAAAAAAATTACTTAGTTTCTTCTTATGAGCTTGTTTGTTTGTTGCTGGAGTGTATTGACCCTGCCTGGATTAGAGGCACTTATCAAAGCTTCTCTATCACTGCCCTTTGCAGCTCAACAGGTGAGAGAAAAGATAATGGAGGGTTCATGAGCTAAGAACCAGGAAAGATCACTCACCAAATACCATTGCAGGCCAAACAGGTTTGAGTTAGAGATATTAATTAAATTTATTATTTACAAAATCAGAGCAGTATCATGTGAAATAAAGCAAAACCTTAAAAAGACCTTCCACTTACTCCTTCCTCTGTCTCAGCTCTACCTCCTTCCCAAGCAGCACAGGGAGACAGGGAATGAGGATTTATGGTCAGTTCATCATGGGTTGTTTCTCCCACTGCTTAGGGAGAGGGATCATTCCTCTGCTGCACTGTGGGGTCCCTCCCATTTGAGACAGTTTTCCATTAACTTCTCCAACACAAGTCCAGCTTATGGGCAACAGCTCTGTGTGAACTGCTGCAACGTGTGTCCATCCTGGAGGCAAAAATCCTCCCAAAACTGCTGCAGCATGGGTCACTCTTCCGTGGGGTGCACTTCTTCAAGAACAGGCTGCTCCAGCATCGGAGCAGGTCTCTCTCTACAAGCCTCCCACAGGATCAGAGCCTCCCCTCAGCAGACATCTAACTGCTCTGGCATGGGGCTCCTCCACAGACTGCAAGTGGATTTCTCCATCCCCATGGAACTCCATGGGCTGCAGGGGCAAAGCTGCTTCACCATAGTCTTCACCTCCAGCTGGTGGGTAATCTCAGCTCTGGAGCCTAGACCACCTCCTGCCCCTCCTTCCTCACTGATTTTGGTGTCTGCAGAGTCGTTTATCTCACATGTTCTCACTCTGCTCTTCTCTCTCTGCAATTCCAATTTTGCAACAAAATTTTGTCTTCTTCTTAAATGTTATCACAGAGGCATTACCACCACTTCTAATTGGCCCAGACTTGACCAGCAGCACTTCTGTCTTTAGAGCTACCAAGGACTGGCTCTGCTGGATATGGGGAAAGTTTCTGGCAGTTTTTCAGAGAAGACACCTGCTAGCCCCTCCTGCTACCAAAGCTTAGGCCTACAAATCCAATAGTTACCTTAAAACATCTGCATTTATCAGATTTTAATTGCTACTTTTTTCTTAGTTCAGCTTTTTTATGGGTTTATCTTATACATGGAACTTAGCTGAAATTTTGAGCTAGATACAACAACAGCAATACTATTGTATGTCTAGGTGTCTTAGGTTGCAATGCAAGATGTAACCAAAAGTATGTATTCTATTACCATCTGTTAAAACCAGGTGGGGCAGTGATCTATATCTCTTCCATGACTCATCCCTCATAACTTCAGGGGGATATCTTCTGTCAATGAGCCAGCTGTTAGAACAAACCAAGCGTGCCAGTGTGTTGGGGTCAATCAGACCATAAATATCAAGCTAAAACCATGGGCATCAGGTCTGTAGACCAACATTTAACTTAGGGTGAACAGTACCCTACCAGCAGTGCCCTCTGGGAACTGGTATGTAAGTAGTTCTATCTTTATAAAGTTGTAATTCTAGAAAGTTCCCCAGTTCTTCCCTCTGATTGGTTGATGTGTGTGGAATTGTTTTGCGTATTCCTAATCAGTTTCTTATTGGACCCTTACCTCAGATTCTGCCCCTAACCTACCCCTTATATACTTTGGACCCACCTTGGCCCTTGGCCCTACACTTGCTGTTTCGATTACATCATTTGTTGTTTTACCCTTATTAAAGTATTTCTGTTTTGGGTTACTCCATCGTGTTTGTCCTTTTATTTTATCATCACCATTACTCTTGACCAATGTGGTCCTGAGGCCAGAGCTGACCGAACCTCAGACCCCCCCACCTTTTGCCTCCATCTTTGTAGCTATCCAGACAGAACCTGATTTGTAACACTGGTGCTGTCTGGGTGTGGCTTCTCAATAAATATCCTTTATTCCCCTAACTCTGTCTAGCCTCTGTTCCAGTTCTCCCAGGCATCAAAGAGACTTTAAAGATTGTCTAATTCCTACCTCCCTGCCATGGGTAGGGTCACCTTCCACTTGACCAGGTTGCTCAGAGCTTCCTCCAGGCTTGGCCTTGATCACTTACAGGGATGGGGCATCTGCAGCTTCTCTGGGCAACCTGTTCAAGTGCCTCAGCACCCTCACAACAAAGAACTTCCTCCTAATAGCTAATCTAAATTAGATTATATATTAGATTAGATATATAATCTAAATTTTATCTAATCTAAATGTACACTCTTTTAGTTTGAATTCATTCCCCTTTATCCTGTCACTGTAAGCTCTTGTAAAAAGTCCCTCTTTGTCTTACTTGTAGGCTCCCTTCAGGTACTGGTACTGGAAGGCCACAAGTAGGTCACCCCTAAGCCTTCTCTTTTCCAGGCTGAACAAATTCAATTCCCTCAGCCTTATTAAGTACATATGATTGAATTTCTAAGGAAATCTCTCCAGGAAGCACTTTTCAGAAATTTATGCTGGTTAAGCAGGAAAAACTCATTGTTCATCTGATTTCACTTAGGTCACCATTTCAGTTTGGGGACAGGATCAAATCCAATAAGATTTATAACCACACCCCCACTCCCCATCCTTAGCCAATTATTTTGATCTTTTAAGCCATACAACCAGAAATGCATGAAACTATGTAGAAACCTTTTCCTTCTTTTAAATTTTTTACCAGAGGGAGGACAGGAGACTGCATTTGACATCATGCATCCAGAGACTTTCCCCAGATTCCTAACTTTCTGACAATACTCATGGTCTTCCTGGAAGGAGATTCTAGGGGATACACGGTGGTGCATCTTCTCATCTCTTCACACAGAAGTAGTTAGTTTTTTTTAAAAGAAAACCAGTGCATAGCAACAAAGATGTATAAACTATCTTTGAGTCTATTGCCTGAATCACTTTCAAACGCAGGATACACAGTCATGTCTGAAGTCATACATGCTACACAGTTCACGTGCAATACATGTACTTTACAAAGTTTATTAAGCATATGTAACATATATAGTCATTTTTCTTTGACTAGAAGATGTTAATATAATATTATGCTAATCAAAGAAGAAAAAGCATTGGTTTGTGCTCGACTGTAAAAAGAAAATACAATTTTTTCACTTTCTGAGTTGGCATGTGTAAAGACTGGACACTATGTATCTTTACATAGGACCTGCAAAGCTGAACTGTATTAATAACACAATAAAAGCAATAGCTCTGGAATATGTTTGATGTAGTTTTATAGAACTAACATTTAACAATAGGCTAAAACTTTTAACTGTGTTAGACTAAACTTAGCTGAAAAATGACTTCTGAGTAGGTATGAATAGACATTTTAATAGCTGCTTCCTCCCAAGATGATTATTCAAGAAAATATTATCTTACCAAGTAGAAAAAGGTAATGAGTGATGGTTTGTAATGCTTGCTTTGATTTTCACAATAAAACGTTAACTCAGGGTTTAATTGCTTTCTGATGTGCAGATGTTCAACTTACTTGAAGCAAATTGTAACAGAACTGCTCTGGGAAATATATCTCATAAAGGTTTACCTGAAAATCAATAGGTTACTAATCAGCTTGATCTTTCACTCTAAAAATGAAACAAAGCAAAAAACTCTCAACTAAACAAAACAAAAAACTAAGCAAGTAAACAAAAAAACCTTGCAAAAACCAAGCAATTACCCCCCTTCCCCCCAACCCAAACAGTGGAAGTTTCTAAAGGTGGAGGAAGTGATTCTTTCAACTCACCTTCTGCAAAAGTAAAAGGTTAGAACAGAGGAGTCCAGATATATGGTCATCATGGAAGTAGAGAAGCCTGGAAGTTGAGAATTTAATTGCTAAGATGGTTATTATCTAAGCATAACCAAATCTTTTGAGGTTTCACTCTTTGATGTAGAAGTTCCAGTTCTCTTCTGTGCTGGTTTGACCTGGGTTGGTATTGGAGAGGAAAGAAAGGAAAGACATCCCCGGAAAATGTTCTCCTGAAAGAGGCTCTTGGGAATTTCAGAGAGAGCCAATGGCTGTCCAGTTCTGAGAACTGACAGCTTTATAAGCAATTCAGCGTTGAGTTCCACCCCCGTGAATACCATTGTGAAGCCCGGGAAACTCTGAACTCGCTCTCTTTGGTTTCCGGCGGTTGAAGGTGACAGAGCTGTGAGTGAGGGGAAGCCCGGCNTGGACATATCTCCAGAGTGTTGAAAAAGAAGACTCCTTGCCCTATGTGAAATAGAGAAAGATTGTTGTAGAAGTGATAACTGATTTTTAAAATCCCAGATTCCGTTTTTGTGTTGTCAGGTTGGGAAAGAGATGAGTGGGTGGGGGAGGGAAGTGTTCTGGAGGTTTCATTTGGACTTTTCCTTTTCATTTCCTTTTTAGTTTGTTTTGTTAATAAATTTCCCTTATAGTCTTAAGTTTAAGCCTGCATTTTCCTTTCCTCTAAAATCATATCTCACAACAGAATATAAGTAGGCTAGTGGGTTTTGGCTAGCTCTAAACCCACAACATCTTCCCAGTGGCAAGGGATACACTAGTTCTTCCAGCATGGTCAACTCTGAAGTTGGTTAAAAAGTATTATAAAAATAGAACCTTTTGTTTTCATCCTTTTTATTTGGGAAAGTGTTGTTCCCTTCAGAGAGATCAAGAATGGAATCCTGTATCCCAGTGTAGTTGCATATTGCCCTCATATGGGCTGCTGTCATATTATTTTTCACCTAAATTCAAATTCTTTTTCATGAGTAGCACTAAGCAAGTTGCTTATTCTTATTACTCCTATTAATTATTTATTTTTCAGTGAGGTACAGAAACGACAAAGAAAGATCAGGATCTCATTATGACTGGTGAAATCATAGTGTAAGAGGTAGATCAGAACTGCTTTCACATCATGGATATTCTAGGTGATATTACTTCCTATGTATGTAATGTGGATGTTACTTTCACCATATCTTCAGATCCTTATGAGAGGACAAGACAGTCTCCTTAGCACCTACCTAGTTTTGTAAGACAGTGAGGAGACCACAGGCAGGATTTATTCTACATTCTTCTAGTCATCCTACATCCTTTCTTAGTCTTTCAAAATGTTGCCTCATAAAGAAAAAGGCAATTTAATTTTCTGTTAAAAATTATAAATAGTATTCAGGTATAGCTGTACTATGAGGTCCTCAGTCAAGACTGCTTTGAGTAGCTGCTCAGCAGTCTTTGTAAGAGTCCTGACCCACATATTTTTAGTAATTTATATATCTATAAAGCTAAATGTATTTTCCAAGATAAACATGCCCAGTTAACTTTCAAAAAGCATTGACATTTCCCCATTGACCCAAAATATCATAATGCTTCTTCACATTACAAGAGAAGTGGTACAGAAAGATGCAGTCACTTCTCCCTTATCTCCACTTCTAACAGACAATGATACTGGTCTGTATGCAATTACTTGGTATTAAACTGTGGATTTTGATATTTGGTAACAATAAGTCTTTGAAAAGTTTGTTTTCTCAGATTCCTTTAAAACATACCTATTGATAGCTGACAATTTAAGAGGAAGCAAATGACCATCATCCTTCTGATCTTGTGCTCCTTATCTTTACTGCACCATCTTTGCTGAAAGTGTGTCAGTTTCAAAATTTTGCAAGCATTTAATGTTTTCCAGCAAGCTAATTAGGTCACTTGTTCATGGCTTAGAATTACTTCAGTTCACATACATCAAAATACATCTTAAGTTCCAAAATAGTTAACTTACAGTCTAGTAATTTAGAATAAATAATTGTTCCTTAAATAATTGCTGGTTTTCGATAAAGGCCTCTGTAATAATATTTGCTTCAGAAGGGTTAAGTGTAGAAATTTCTTATCTTTTTTAATATAAAAGATAATTTGCCTTAGAAAAGACACTTTACTGACAAAAGTTAGGCTGATTCTAAAATAGCTGCTAAAAACAATTATCTGATGGTATTTTATCTAAGATAAAGGTGAGTAAAGCAAATTATTTGCTAGGGTCTGGGGTTTTGTTTAGTAGTTTTGTTTGTGTTTTGGGATTTTTTTTTTGTTACTAAAACAGGATCTTATGCTGGAGAAAGAAATTATGAAAGAAGTGTACACTAATATACCAGTTCTCTAGCTGTAGGGAGCATATGTTAAGCATTAGAAGATCCTAGATGCAACTGTGACTATGCCTAATTGTGTCTGTATTTAACCAGAAACAGCAGATATCAGATGGAAAGGAGAATAAAGCCCGTCAAAAATGTAAAGCACTTGGATCTCTCTACCCCGGCTCCTATATTTTTATTTCTAAATTGTGGGAGGTATAAAAACTTTTGGTTTTGATAAGTCTTTTCACTGATTATTCTCACTTTTTATATTGCTGCCTTTGGTAAGGAGGAGGCAGATGAGAAAAAAAATGTTTCTTATGACATTTTCTGTTCTGGAAAAAAAAACCTAAACCAACCTGCCTGTGATTTGTCATCTTGTTTACAAGTTAGCTAAGCTTTGCTTTTAAAAGGAGCTTCTCTTACGATTTTATAAATTTTGTTTGAAGGCAGTTTTACTTCTGTCACTTAGTGCAGCTATGCAGGAAATATGCTGGAGAATTTGATATAGTATTGACATTATTTTATGAAAGCAGTGTCAGGTTTTATTTGTGCAGATGATAGCTAAGAGACCCAAGTGACTGGCAGTTATTACTGGGAACATCAAAGAATATAAGCAGATGGGAATGAAATGCACTCAAATATGGGACAAAAAAGTTATGCCAATTTGTTGCAAACTGTGTCAAGACATGAGGCATTAAATGGAATTACAGACTTCCAGACAGGCTGCATTCTTTTACACTGAACACTTTTATTTGACCTGAAGGGAAGGGAGGTGTGGGGAGGAGAGAACAACAACACAGAAAAACCTGTGATTGTCTTGATGGCTTCTTCATATTGAGAAACTCAACATCTCTGCAATTAGGACAGCTGTTCCAGAGTACCTCATGATAATTTTATTCACCAAATATACAAAATTAGTACCTGAAACATCAGCATGGTTATTATGTGGATGACATACAAATTAGTAACTACATGTGGTTTAGGATAACAACTAAGTCAAACTCATTCTTCAGCTTGCGTGTTCCGGAAGTGGCAGCATGTTTAACTCTTCAAGGATCTCTCTCAACTCCTCCTGCTCTTGCTTCAGAAGACTGGTGTACCCAGGTGCTATTTATCTGCTTTTGGAGTTACAAATAAAGAAGGAGTCTGTAACTGGACAGGAAAGACCTATAGGGTTTATGGAACTCAGGTATTTTATCTAGTTAGCAGCTACACATGAAGTTTTGCTGTACTTTGCCTATGCTTTGTTTCCATCTTGTATGGAGACAGGAATGGACCATCATATACTTCAAATATCAGAATATTTGATAGCAGTAGCCATCACACAGTAGAAGAGGTCATAAATGCAATAATTTTATTCTTCCTGGATGCTATTGTCTTTAATTCTCCACACAATTTTACACTGTTAAAGTTTCATATTTGTGTACAAAACATGCAGATCACTGCTATAAAAAATTCTCCATGGAAGTACAAAACATTTGTTGCCCAAGCCTGTGGCAGTAGAATTACTAATGAAAGAATTTGAATCATTTGTTTCTGTTGTTTGAACAAGCAACCATAAAGAGATAACAAAAGTTATCACCACAGGAAAGCAGCTGGAGTCAATTTTCAAGGTAAGCATGCAGTCTTATTCATCCTTCTTAATAATCAACTTCAAATAGTGATGATACATGGTTGTTTAGAAAATCAAGTGAGGGAAAAACAAAGCAAACATGATGATGTTTCAGATACTCTATTAATTTGTAATTTTTTGATGACCAAACATACTGGAATAATGAAACAAAATAGTTATACTGAAACAAGAATATGTTTCTGTATAAAAAAAATGAAATTCACAAAACACTTAATATACAATAATATACAATAACAAATACTATATAACAATAATATACAATAATAAAATACAAGTTTAATGAGAATATGGCCTTACTAGGAAATCATGCTGTGTGGCTTACATTAAGCATACAATTCAAATCTCATAAGGAAGTATTAAAAATATATATTTCATATACAAAACCATATACTTATTTAGTTTTAATTTTACACTTTTTTCTTTGAAAGGAGAAGCACCTAAAGTGTTCAAGTATGGAGACTTTTATTCCTTAACATGGCAGAAGAAGTTGGCATTTTAAAAAAACCCATTAAGTATTACTGGACTGAACTTGGTTTATAATAACAAGTACTGTTGTTGATAGCACTCTAGGGTCAGAGAACCAAAAATTGTGCTAAATATTTAATATTCAGAATTAAATGATGGACCATATTGATGAAAAAAAGATGAATAAAAAATTTTTCATGTATTTTGACAGTTGTAATAAAGTTTATACTTTTATGAAGGAGGTGTAGTGAGAATCAATGTGTTTTCACATTAGATATTGTTCTGGGTCAGAAGATTGTAAATTATCTCTATTTTGGCTTTATTTATACAAAGTAGAGACTTGCTGAGCATCAGCAAAATCAAAATGGTAGTAACACCTAGCTGTAAATTTAAGGCTGGCGTGTTTATAGCTCATGACTTATTTTATGTGATCAACAAAGAACTGTTTTGTTCTTTTTAACTGGTCACATGAGGCAAAGCCAGCTGTGATATATCACAGATTTATCACAAGTTATAATTTTATTTGTTTGCATGAAATCTGAGTGTATATTATGTATAACCTGCTGTTTATCCTGTTGTCAAATCAAACAGTCGCAATGCTGGAAATATATTTTATATAGTAATATTATTGCTGTATTATTTCATAATCATTGTATTATTACATTATCCAGATTATAATAATACATAGATAATACATTATACTAAATAGGAATGCTGGCTATAAAGCATCCTCTTCATATTTATAACCTGTGACATTTCCCATTCTATTCTGGTTGTGAATGTTAAAACCACAGAACACTTTTCGTTCAGCTGTATTTTATTTCAGCCTCAAGATTTTGACCAATGTTATAACAAGAAGGGATATTTTGAAATAAAAGTATGTTGACCTGACCAGAACAAAGAGGCCTCATCTCTTAAATCCTTTCAATTTGCATTTAGGAAAGAGGTAGTTCAACAAAATGAGGAAGGGGAGACCAGGAGTACTGGAAACAGTGATACATGGGCTCCTTGACATCTAAACGATGCTTTCTATTACAGTCCAAAAGTTCCAGGTGATACCTCTGCCTTGAAAAGCCTCAAGCCTTTCAGAGAAATCCTCTGTCCAGTATCAGCTACTGTTCTGATATGAAAGAGATGAAACCTGGGAGAGGGAAATTGCAGGAGCTGATTAAAACTGGTGAATACTCAGACAACCATGTGAAATAATTTGTCAGAGAGAAGATGAAGTATGTTATCTGCTGAGTACTTTTTCTCAATGTTTGTGACTTCTTCTATCACCTTTATACAGTTAATCCCTTTGATTATGTTTTCAAAGGGCACTCTTTTAGGTTTCTAGTACAAGCTTGATGTAACAGTGATCTCAAAAAAGCTGATATATCAATTATATATTATAATATATATTTTATATTGCCAGAAATAAGATGGTATGTAGGAGAGGTTTATAGATTCAGTGAAGAAGATCAAAACTATCCATGCTGGTTGGTAACTGTCAAAGACAGAGTAGTATCACAAAAGAAAGGCATTTCTTGCAAATCAGGTATTTCAGCCTCAACACTGAACAGCACTGGTTTTTGATATAGGGAATGTGGAACTGTGGGAATAAAGGCATCTGTTCTCCCACTACCTAAATATATTGAAGTCTAGGATGCTCAGTGAAGCTATGGATATCATTTCCAAAATGTTCTGGAAGGAATAATTAGGTCATTGGTAACCGCTAGAGATATCCTATTTCAAGTCTCTTTTCCCTCCATTTCCCTGTGCCCCCAAATGTGATCACAGGGACATGAATCTGTGCAATGCTTTTCCATTTAAACTCTACCTTTTCTTTGAAGTCAGCATATTGTGCATCTTATGATTATGAGATTCTTGAGCAGAAAAATGTCACTGTCAGCTGAGAAGCTCAGAGTTGGCTTTGCCAGCAACTAATTCAGGAATATGCTAGTTAAGAGCATTTAGAATGGATGTTCAATTTGTGGTCTTCAGGGGGTGTGACATAGTCATGTTTAAGCAACCACCAGATAAATGCCAGAACTTCCAAGAATCAAGTTCTCTGATGGAAACAGCTGCCAAAAATGACTAGAAATGTAATCTGCTTCCCATGGATGAGTGCTTAACAAGAGAAAAGACTAAGTACAAGAAACCAAAGAAATGGAAAGAAAAATATATAAACTATAGGGCACTTAGTCATAAAATCATATATTTTGATTGTCAGAATGTGTTAGGGGAGCACCTTGAACTTCTTGACTTTTGTTCTGACGTTTTACACTAGGATGAACACAAAATATTCATGGTTTATTTTTTTCTTACCTGATATTGGAAGTGGTTTTGGAAATAAGCAAAACATGTAGTATTTCTGCAGCTTATGTGCCAATAGCCTTTTTGAAACTGTAGTTGGCATTGTAGTCTTGGCATTTTTTTTGAATTATAAAGCATCTTCAGTCTGGATGAAAAATTATCAGCTCCAAAAGAATGAAGTTTGATGGCCTCAGGCTGTGTTCACAGAACTTTTCAAATACACAGCAGAATGACAATTTTGCTGCACAACAAATATACCAAACGACACCTTAAAAATGAACAACATTTTGTTTTGTACTTTGCCCAATATCACCTCTAATACTGACTGAAAAATTTCTTGAGTAATGCATTTGGAGAAAAAAATTCCATTGCTCCTCAGATGTGCTAGTAAACACTTCTTTCATTATTTAACCAGCTATTCAGATTTTATGTATCAAATGTAGCAATCTAACATGCTTTTTAGCTAACAATCAGTCACTTCTAATTACTACATAAGCCCAGTGTGGAACTTCTCCAAAATTAGATCTCATTTTCTGTGGATTATTTCGCATGGATGCAGCTTTGTGAATATCATACATGCGATATCTGGAACCAAAGGAATCAAAAGTCTGAGTAATAATAAATTTGGTAGCAATATGGCAAGTTTTAATAAGAAACCAGAATTATCTCTTCTTAAAGAGAACTAAGAGGAATAATTTTTATTTTTACCTGGAGTGTTTTGGATTGAGTATGTGGAGAGAGAAGGCAAAGATACATTTAGAAAGCCTAGGAGTCTGTTTCATGATGTAACACATTTTCCTTCCCAGGTATTTGAAGAAACAGAAACACACCTATTTGGGCATTTAGGCAACGAAATTGTACTAAACATAATTTAGAGAAATATTTAAAGGAGAATATGTCATCAACAGAAAATCAAAAAGAATCACTGAGGAAAAGGAAGAAATAAAGAACAAATCCACATACTCCAGCTGCTGATTCACTAAAGACCTAACAGAAGACTTGTAGCAAAAACAAAGAGCAATCTGTATTGCTCAAGAGTTTTTCTTCTTTTCAGTCATCAGAGAATAATTTGGGATAGTGAGGTTCTTTACAGAACTAGGCAGCAAGGACTCATGCACTCTTTTGTAAATTCACATGTACTGAAATAATTTTTCTAAGTAGCGTTCTTCTTTTGCACAGTAATTTGTTCTGAGAGGTTGTTTGGAACTAGTTTGTTTGATTTAGAGCTACTGAAGAAAGAGTTGAGAAGGAGCATGGGAAAACTGCACCCACAGTGCACTTGGAAGCAGTAGGGAATGTCACACAAACACATGAGCAGTTCCAAAAAGCAGAAATCATACAGGAATTTGGTTTTCACTGTACAATATCCTATTGAGTTCATTGCTAAGTTTGTTACATGAGGACTTGCCTGGGCATGCAAAGTTTTCATTTTTGTTATTATGGAGATGGATATTTGCTTTCCAGAATTGCTTCTGCTGTTTCCAGTCCTGGAGTGGTTCAGAGACACCAATCTGTAAGCTGCCATATGGTGTCCCTGACCCTACACTGGGTGACGTTTTTATTTCAAACTTTAAAAATTATATATTACATAGCTGTGCTTCTAGTCAGTCAGGACCAGGGTTCTATGTGAGGTGCTTAAGTCCACTGATCTCCAAAGGCCATAATTTCCTTTCCTCCATCTTTTATTTTGCTGGTACTTAGCTGTAGCAATTTGAATGCCCAGTACCTGGGCAGGGGAGTTGAGTTACACTTGCTGTGCAGCTCTTGAATGCCTCTGGGAGTATTTGAATATCCTTCTGCCTTAACCCTTCCCAGTTTTGTCCCACACAGAGTTGTCTGGGTCTGGAGAGCCCTGGCCACAAAGAGAGGAAAGGCAGAGCCAACGCCTGCTGCTTGCCCCTTCCTTTTTTAAGTCTGCTGGCAAGGAAGAGTAACAGGAAAACTATCACCATGTGTAGGGGCTGAAACCCTGTTTGGCCTTATGCCAGCTTATCAAGGGGGATGTCTGGAGGCTGTCTGTGGTCTTTTGTCCTACAATGTGCTTTCCATTAGGATTTTTCCAATGTGACACTTTAATTTTGTAGTACATTAATTTTCTTAGTGGTTCACTACGAGTGAAATATGAATAATACAAAGGGTTTGTGAGGACAAATGCATTACAGGGTTTAGATGCAATAGTGGTGAGCAACAAAGACACAAAGATGCAGATATAGTGAATGATTAGATTAGCATGAGATTAATTTCCTTATTCTTCTTCAAAATTATTGTACAGACCTGTACAGATAACTGCAATGACACTTGAATCTATGGAGCAGATTTCTGAAGCAGCAAGGTCAAAGTGCTCAAAGAGGAGCCTGCACAGTTTTACACAGAAGGTGAAACACCTCACTGGCCAATTTCTTCTAGTCTTATTCAGGATATATGTGTTTGTCCCTACAAGTGATCTTACTGCAACTGATGACTGTGGAATAATATCCCATTTGCTAGTCCATTTGGAAGGAATTGTTTAAAAAAGAATGTAAATGGCATTAAAATGGCTTGTAAAGGCAGCACTCTCAAAGAGCTTGATACGTACTTAGAAATGTTGATGTCCTATGAAACGTTTACTTCTTTTCTCCTCCTACATTCATAAATGCAAGGCAGAATGGCAGAACTGCTGGTAGCTCTGTGCCTTAACTGAGATTCACAGCTTAAGTTTTTTCCACTGTGCTACAATATTACAAAATGTATGACCACTACAGAGCTACTTGATCTTTCTATGTTACTTTGGGACTAAGTTGTTAGCTATTAAAGACTAACTGACATCCATTAAAGAAGAAGAATATCAGCTGGAACATATTTAAAGCCAGGAAGATTATCCATGTCTGTGCAACTTGAGATAAATTACCTTTAGTGGTTTTAAAAGAGATCAAAACTCCTAACTATTTCTGCTTCTAGAAACATTCTTGCTTTTAGTCAGAAATGTGTCTCATACATGACAGATGCATAGAGACTGCTTTTTAAGTCTTTCTTAACAACACTGAGAAAGAACCTAACCAAATAATCAGAATTTTTCTGAATAACCATCATATATCTAACAGATGCTCAGTTGCAGGCTGCAGTTAGTAGTTAGACCCTATCTTAGAAGTGAAAAATTTATCTTAGGGCACAAGTTAACCCATTAGCTCCTGAAGGAAAAAATAAAAAGCTTGACCCCAAATTCTCATTTTCTTCGGGCAAAGATCAGCAATTTAAAAAAAAATGTTTTGTTATTCTTCACATATTCCAGAGGTATTGAAAAATATATCTTTTACTTCCTCACCTTCTAGCTCTGAGAAATTTGATGAAACAGTAAGAAAGTGGCATAGACTATAAAGGAAGAGGAGCATACGTCTCTGCTTCACCTTTGGGGAAGAAAATAGGCCAAGGACAAGCTGGAAGGTTTGGGTGAGGATTCTGAATGATGGATGCCTGCAAACCAATCATTCTCCCCTTATTCAGGACCAAGAAGACAGAGGCAGAAGCTTTCCAAGAAGGAAGGCAGAAAACAACCTTGGTCCCATTTCTAAGTATTTATTAGTTTTCTAGCAGTTACTAGCTCAATACCTAGTGCAACCTACTCCAGGGCTTCTCGTTAAGGGCTCTTGGCTTCTATTCCACTAAAGTCATGAACAGTCTCTCAGAGTCCTGAGAGTTCTCACTGTAAAAACTGATCAGACTACATGTGCTAAATAATCTGTGTGCAAGTATACACGTGTTTAGAAATATGGTGGCTAGTATGCATGCAAAAGCTCAACTTTCTATTGGATTTATTATCAGCAAATGTATGGAACAGATAAAAGCACTTGGGATGTGATCTCACTCTTAGCTGATGGAAAGGTCCCCATTGATTTCCATGTGCTCCCCATGAGTCCAATAGTGTATCAGATTTTCAGGACTTGTTTATACACTGTAATCAGCTGCTGAGCAAAATTACTTTTCATGGTCAATTTTGATGTTTTTGATGCTTACCCCCTTCACAAATTATTCTTGTTCTTCTGGTACATTTTCAAGGAAGAATTCACTGTGCATCACCATAATGCCCACCATACATCTTCTGGGAGAGGATTCTACAAAATGTATGTTAACATCTCTTGGTAAGTTGCAATTGGACTTGGACAAAAAGTGTTGTTTTCTTGGTTTGGGTTTTTTTGTGTGTTTTGTTGTTGTTGTTGTTATGTTATGTTTGGGTTTTTCTGGGTGGGGTTTTTCACCTGTTTTACTGGATAAATTTTCATGTGTAGTTCATCCACAGAAAAACATAATCCCATGACTGGGGCTGTTGTCAGCAAGTTGCATATATTCCAGTCAAGGTACTAGTAATATGGCCTGTGAGCTGCTTTAGTGTATGAGAGCAGGGTGGACCTTTTTCCTCAAGACTGACAATCCATTATGAGATAAATGCTTATTTGAAAAGATTCTTTCTCGCATTTTTAATTCCAGACATTATAAGACACTTGTGGAGAGCTGACAGATTTTCAGAGGTAAAATGATACATCAAATTCCAAGTGATAAAAGAAGCGCAGTTAAAGCAATTCACAACACCAATTTTTATTTCAATTATACGGAAATATAATCTAGCCTGGGAAATATGTGAAATTGCTCAGGGTCATAGAATAACCCACTTCACTTGTACTTTAGGAAGTTAGGAAGTTACAACAAGTTAAACATCCCTCTACTGTCCAATTCTTACATGTATTTCACTCATAATTACTGTTTGTGGTTAAAGTAGCACTAGGCAAGCCATGATATATTTCTGCCTATGGAAAAACCCTCTTTTTTTCCCGATACTTTCTGTCACTACAGTCTTTTATTGTTGCTTGCTTTGGCTCACTCTGTGTTCTCAAAATTCAGAATAATAAGTTTACTTGGTTAGGGAGAAGATTTTCCTGAGGGCAATACTTTGCCCTTGCTATTTAAAACCTATAAAATGTCTGCCCAGAAAGAATACAATCCATAAAGCAGACACTAAATTAGGGATGGATAATAGCATTTTTAGTCTAGAAAGAAAAATAAACAAAATAGCCCCACATGCTATGGCACACACATTTGTGCCTGTGGATGTCTGTAGTATTTGATACAAGTTGAAACTGGTTGCTTTTTCCCCTCGGAACAGATTTTGCTCCATTATCTTTGTAATTTTATGCTTTCCAATACTCCATCCCTGAGATTCAGTAGAGCAATTGAACCGCCCTGCCCATCAGCTTTATTGCAGAAGAAGAATGAATGTGCGAGTTAGTAGGATGTGTCACTACATTGCTTTAGTTGCCTCAGGTATTTTTGCAATGAGATTTTCCTTATGATGTATAAAAACAGAACATTGTAGGTGCAAACGAACTATGAATGTGCTTGGAAATGAAAGATTTTGTGAATGCGTCAAGAAAGTTGGAAATTAAAATGAGAAAAAATTGCCAAGACAGATGCCTTGTGCAGACTTTGATTGTCCAAAAGGGGAAGAGCTGCAAAGTAAAATTATTGATTAAAACCCATCTCATTCTTCCATGCAAGCAAGCACACTGTGGTATGTTCTAAACAGATCAGAATCTATATTCCTCAATGCGGGAAAAAAGAAGCAAAAAATCTTGCTGCAAACACACTAAATGGATTGTGACCTGATGGAACAGTTATGAGTAAGGAGTCTGGTGTTCGGTGTGCAAGAAAGCACAAGCTGCAGATCAGATATTGACAGGAAGCACTAGACTTTATTATTGAAAACATAACAGAAGCATTTGAGGGGTACAAATGACAGTCACCCCTCACGTATCTGCCACTCAAGCCTTTTTAAAAGATCTCACTAGTACAAGAAAGAGAGAAACAAATGTGATTTTTCTGCCCAAATATATACTTTGGTATGAGGTTATTTAAAGAAATGCAACAACACAGTGAGGTACAGAGCTGTGGCAGAGTTCAGAGAGTCACAAGAACGGTTTAACAGCCAGCAGCATAGGAATCTGTTCCAGAAAGCATGGCCTGCTTAGTTACAAGCTGTTACATATATTTTCATTGCTTTCAGCTGATCCTCACAAATTTCTAATAAGTTTGCTTTATATCTGAGCCTCCAACATCACGTCTTGGTTTTGTGATACAGTCAGAGATATATCTGGGGAAGAATGGAAAACAAGCAACGAGGTTCAGAGGAATCAGCCTTGATCCAGAGAGATTTTATAACATACAGGAACACCATATGACAAAGCTGTAAGCATGATGTTTTTGTGGTGATGGGGGCAGTTTGTGGGTGAGTTGCATGGCAAACAAACCTTTCAGGGGTGGTGATAAAAAGTCATCAGGAAGGTCCATGTTCAGAATTTGTAAACGTCTTTTTTTCAAAGCATCATCATGAGAAAGACAAACAAAGGCCAGGTTGCATGGAGCTTTGAGGGACCTGATATGGTGAAAGGTATCCTTGCCCATTGCAGAGGGGTTAGAATGAGATGATCTTCAATATCCCTTTCAAAACAAACCAGTCTTTGATTCTAAATCTGGATTTCTTACACAGTATTTGAGATTCTGGGTAGCAGAGGTTAGTTATTTCACTTGATCATGACTCATAAACCTTTGGTGTAGACTGAGGTGAATCTTTAAATCCAGTAAAAACTTCAGACTGAGTATGACCAAAACCACCTCTCCCACAATATTTAAAACATATATAAACTTAAGAAAGAGAATCCTAAAATTATCAGATAATATATGCACTTCTGGCAAGCTCTAATCAAAATGGCTAGCATTAGCAAAAAGCAGGGAGGACAAAACGACCAAACTTCAAGCAAAGCTTGAGAAACTATCTCCTACGTATGTCACAGTGTCTCCAGAAAGTGCCCAAGGGGATTGCCTTTTTCCTATATTTAGGGAAAATATGTATTTCTTGTCATAAAAATAAAAGCAAATTAGATCAGGCTGAATCCAAAATGACATTTTATTTTGTGAGCATTTTGAAAGTCAAATATTACACATGGTATCCAGAAGATGAGCATTTACACATGAACCTTATTTCCAACCTGGCTAGTAAGAATCAGTTTATCTCCAATAACTAAGATCATAGGTAAGAATGGTAAGTTAGGAAAAATCTGCAAGTCATCTGTAGAGAGAAATGCTGGCTGGCTAACCTTCAGGAGTCCCAGGAGGATGCTGGGTCCCTGGGTAACTCTCCTACTTCTCAGCAATTTAGCAGCCCTCACACACAGGTGGTGTCCTGATAGGTATCAATGAGCATGGAGACAAAAGGCGATCCTATGAACCTATTATATTTATCTTCTCAAAAAGCTTTAGAACACATTTTTTATTAAGGGTTAGTACAGAAAAAAAATTCCATGGAAGAAAAAATGTTTTATTGACTGAAGTTTATTAATAGGTAGGAAGCAAACTGTAGCTCTTAAAAGACCATCTTCATAGTGATTAAGGATAAACAATGGATTCCTGAAGAATTGCTGAGTAGGTAAGAAGGAACAAAAGGGACACCTAACCCACAACAGTGTCTATCCTACATTTCTCTCTATTTACAATATTAATATTATACCAAATTAAAATCTGAGATAAAGACAGCACTCATGTTTTATTCCCAGATACTTAGTTTTGCCACCAGGAAAACAAAAGGGAAATTTTCTTGAAAAAAATGGGAAAATATTGTTCTCTGTATCTTTCAAAGTGCATTTGATTCTGGCTCTTCAGGTTTAACCAATACAATGTATAAATAAGTATGGCATTTGCCATGATATTTTAAGTTTTTATAGTTAGATTCCTTAATATAGTAATCAAGCAAATGCTATAGCAGCATAAATAGAAAGAAGTAATTACAGAAAAGAAAAATGATTGCTCCAACCAGGAGAAATAAGCCAATGTCCAGGCACAGAGAAATTGCTGCTTGTCAGAATGGCAGCTGGCAACTTTTGCTTGGTTTTGCTTTTTCTCCAGCCAAATGGCCTATCATTTTGGGCTTTGCATTTTATTAGGAATTGCAGACAAGTGAGATATTCAATATTTGGCCCAGTTTTTCTAGACTGTTAAAAAAGTGGATCCCTTGCCATGAACAGAAAAGAAAAAAACATAAGTCCTTAAACTTGTGGCTTTTCCAGGAACTACTAGGAGCTACAATGGCTAAACATTAGGGCCAAGTTCTTGGTAATGATGTGGAAAAATGTTTTTATATACAGAATGAAAACTCCTTTCCTAAGCAACCTGATAAGCACCAATAATTAATGCTTCTTGGCATTAGAGAAGCAAAATCAGTTTTATATCTGTCTGAAAAAGAAATATCAGGCACATGGTGGAGCAAAGATTTAGGCCTGTTCCTTCAAACATACATGTTCATAGTCCTAATTATTTGGGGTCAATGTCATCACAGAGGTAGTTGCAGGGCATTAGAAGGAACTTTTGAAACAAAGGTGGAATTAGCCTAAAAAGAAGGAAAGAAAGAGGAATGAAAAGTAGTGGAGGTTGAGAAACCCTGGAGTGACAGCAGACCCTTGATGAAGGAACCTCACTATGAATGTCATGCCTGGCTGGCAGCATGGGCAGCATGTGGGACCCCCCACAAACCCAGCTGCTTGGGGTTATGGGAACTTTCTTACCATCCAGACTGTATGGAGCTGCAGCGTCATACATGAGACCAGAGAGCCCACAACAGCCATGAAAGAGAGGGAGAAAATGGGGCAACTCATTCTCTCCAAAAGATGAGAACCTACCACCACAGCTGCAGTGGGTGAGGATGAGAGCAGGTGGAGTGTGTGCCCATGGCAGTGCCAGCACCTGTGTGTGTATGAGATTAGAGCTTCATGATTGATGCTAGAAAGGTGTTTCAAGAGCTGTAGGTGTTTCTTACCGTTTCATAATTCACTGATTTCCAGTTAATTATCAAAGAATCTAAGATTGGGTTGGGCTGGAAGGGACCTTGAAAGCTCATCTAGTCTAACCCCCCTGCAGTGAGCAGGGATATCTTCTGTAAGATCAGGCTCGTTAAAGCCATGTCCAGCCTCATGTTTCCAGGATGGATCATCTACAACCTCTCTGGACAACTTGTGAAAACATAAAATGTTTTCACTGCAGTTATTGAACCCATACACCACCTCAATCCTGATTTGGTTAAACTATATAAACTGTGCGGACTTTTCCCTGTGCCAAAATTCTGTTGAGCAACATAGGAAATCTATTGAATTCATTAGGAACAATAAAGGTTTGGGTCATGAACTTAAGTACTTGCTGGTTTTAGGGCCAGTAGCTTTTTGAAAAATGAGATATGCATAACATCATTATATGCATAACTGGTGCTTTGGGTGTGTTAGCAGAATGGCATAGAGGAGCAAGATATGAGAAAATAAGGGGCCAACACTGACTTCCTGCTGGTCCTAGCCCTGAAGCAAACTAAAGTAACTGTGAAAATCATCATCTCAGTCCCTGGGACAAGGACCTGTTAGGACTCAGTATAATTGGGGTAAATTGCATTCTGAATTTACTAAAGCAAAGAACACTATGAGAAAAATATTTGTGCTTTGTGTAGTCATTGTGTGACAACTTCTGATGACACTCTGTGAAGAGAGTGAGGCAATTATATAAGGGGAGGGTGAAATTTGGCAGCCAAAGGGATGTGTAGCTGGTTAGAAAGAAAAGTGGACCTGTTCACAGGCAGCTGCACAGTGCACTGAGCCTGGGAAAGCCTGGCAGGCTGAGGTGAAAAGCTATTGCAGGAGAAGAAACAGAAACACAGCAACAGGTCTGGGAAGCCTGAGATGCAATTCCTGCTGAGGAATGAGATCCAGAAATGTGGGGTGGATATATCTGCAAGTCCAAGGATGATGATGATGAAGAGTGCAGTGTAACACCTATCCAGACACAAAAAAGAAATAACCAAAAACCACCAAAAAACCTGGCCATCACTACTGTGGGGAAGAGAAAGAGGTGACTTATGTATGGGTCTTTAGAGTGAATATATTATTCAGATGAAGTTTAACACTACCACTGAAAAAAGTGATTTTGTACTATGATGTCAGATCACAAAAATAGATCATTATGAGGAATAATGGAGGACTGTGGGATTTATGAAAAACATGAGAACTGTCAAGTACTCCCAGTGTTTCAGAAGAGCTCAAAGAAGATGGGAAGTCTTCAGATCCATCTCTAAAACTTATTAAAATGTATAGGCAACAGTCTGCAAGTGGGGTTACTGTGCTAGGTGTGAAAGTCCTAAAATTAGAATATAGATTGGTACAAAAATGGTATTTGATGCCATCAGTACAGCAGCTTTTGATCTGCTACATGATTTCTTAAAGAATTTATCATGCTATATAATACAGGAACAACTGTATGGAAATGCAGGTGTTTATGTCTCAGGTAATTACAGGGCAGGAGCAGGAGGCACTGGATGGACTGCCAAGGAAAGGTAAGTCATATGCCTTATCTGAAATTATGAAACAAGGCAGATGTCAGCTCTAGTGATACCTTAAAGACCTAGAGATAAAACAACACTCTTTCAAGACAATATTAGTATAGGATGTAATATAAAAGCTGGTCTTTATTGGAGGCCTCCAGGAACAGATATGGAAAATGCCTAAAATACGCATGCACACATGGGTGAATACAGTTTTATAAGTTTAGAAAATTAGCATAACTGACACAAATCATCAATTAGAAGCACAAATTATAATTTCCCCTTTTGGTTCCATCTCTACTCTAGCCCCCCTTTAGATAGGAACTAAACTTTGTTTATGAAAATGTGTCCTGAAGAGCTGGTTTCAACCTTGACTCCTGGAAGAACCAGGATAGGATAGGGGCCATGGGTCCCCAGGGGTTTGGAGCCTCTGGAATGTGTTCTGTCTTTCTTTTTGTAAGGGTAGGAAAAAGGTAGGGGAAAGTACTGGAACTAGCTAGGAACTGTATAACCGTACAACAATAATCTACAGAGCAATGAGTATATATGAAGGAAATATAAAAGCAAAAATCATTCTGGCATCAGTAGGATGGGTCTGGAAAATAAATGCAGGGATAAAAAGCAGTTAAGTCCCCAGAACAGATGGTTAAAAGTACTTTTACTACAACACAGTGAAATGACTTAGCCATCGATGTCTTTAGGGCTATGATCTGTTATATACATTGAGTACTGGCTTAAGAAATTGTGAGGCATGTGGGAATAGAAAGTGGCAGTATACACACACTGCTAAAATTATTTGTTTAAATTATGCAAACAGAAAAACAGGGAAATTTTTCCCAGTGACATTAACCCACTACCATTTTGATGGGTTTTGTGAGGTTTTTATTGATGAGGGTTTTTTCCTTTTTAATTCTTTCCATGCATTTTGCCAAACAGTATTGTGTCAAAACTGAGTAAAGAGAAAAAAGCCAAACAGGAAGAAACACAGTCCTGTCTGGCCTTAAGCATGCTCAATTTTTCTCTCTTCTGAGGTCTCTGGTCCACTTTCCAACCCAGTAGATAAAATCTGGTTACTCTGAGTGTGTAGCCCTTACCCAATGCCTGTTGCACATGCAGACACAAGCATGCATGTGTGCATTTACACAGTCAACATGAGCAGCAAAATCATTCCCTTTGGATATGATAAGACAATTTCAAGAATACAGATGCAGAGAAAATTCCTGCATGGGATATCATTTAGGTTATGAGATTATGATTTCTTCTCCAAGAACTATCTCAGCATCATGTTCATTATTTCCCTCCATTAAGGTAACAAGAGCACAGAGGGGTAAAAGTGAGTTTCGGCCCCTGATTTTATTCTTCTTCCCAGGCCTCGTGTTTGGCCAGTTGAACTTGGACTATTGCATGAATGAAGAATGCAAAGTTCTTGCTCTGTACATTCAAGCTTTTCCTAGCTGAAATGATATGGAAATGCATTCTTGACTTTATGTATTTTATTTATATTGTATTGACCGTGAAATCCTATCTTTGCATGGGGACTGTCAATCACAAATTTACATTGTGTGATGAGAAAGGATATAGTTATTTTGAAGGATTTCTCATTAAAAACACGAGCCACAAAACACCATGGAGAAAAAGATAATATTATAGATAAACAATGAAAAAAATCCTCTCTCAGTATGTCAAGGTCAGCTGAAATAGCTACTGTGATTTTCAGTTTAAAAGCAGATTTTCAGTTTGGGACTTTTGTCCACCAGTTTCTTAAAATGGTTTTCTTATAAAGAAGCAAAGATTTGCCTTAGGTTTTGAGAGGTTTTTTTAAAGCGCACAACAGTAGATTTAGTAATTCAATTTTTCTATCTTCTACTCAATTACTATCAAAATTTTGGCTTATAAACTGGACAGGGAAAACACATGTGACAGTAGTTTATCCAGGCATGCAACTTGATAGGCGTAGATTCATTGTTACTGTACAGTACAGAATGCACTATACATTCCTGAAATATACAACAGCACATTGTTCAATGTGTTGTATTGGCTTGACCATGGCTGGATGCTAAGTGTCCGGCAAAACTATTCTGTCACTACTCTCCTCAGGTGGGCAGGCAAGAGAAAATACAAAGGCTTGTGGGTCAGATAAGGGCAGGGAGAGATTTCTTATCAGGTACTATCATGGGCAAAACTGACTTGACTGGTGGGAACTAGTTTAAATTTTCAAATCAGAGTAAGGAAATAAAGCCAAATCCTAAAAGCATCTTTCTCCTACCTTTCCCTATTTTCTCTCCCTCCTCTCCACCAGCTGCTCAGAGGGGCTGGGAATGGGGTCTGTGGACATTTCATAGCACATCATCTCTGCAGCTCCTTCCTCTTCAAGGGGAAGGCTTTTCACATTCTTCTCTTGCTCCAGCATGGGCTCCTTCCCATGGGAGACAGTCCTCCACAGACTTTTCCAACGTGAGTCCTTTCCAGAAGCTGCAGGTTTTCCCCAACTGCTTCAGTGTGGGTTGCTTCCATGGGATATTATCCTTCAGAAACAGGCTGCCCCAGCATAGATCACACTTGAGACCAATTCCTGCCACTAAATCTGCTCCAGCGTGATCTCTTCAGGGTCACAGGTCCTGCCAGGAAGCTGCTCTAGTGGTGTCTTTCCAGTGGGTCATAGCCTCCTTAAGGGCATCCACCTGCTCCATGGGCTGCAGGTGGATCGCTGCTCCATCATGGACCTCCATGAGCTATAGAAGAATAGCTGCCTCACCATTGCCTTCACCACAGGCTGCAGGGGAATCTCTGTTTCAGTGCCTGGAGCACATTTTCATGCCCCTTCTGCACTGCAGGACTGTTTTTCTCGCATATCCTCACTCCTCTGACTGCTGGTAGCTCACAAATTTATTTCTTTTTTCACTTCTTGAATATGATATCCCAGAGACACAACCATTGTGCTGCTGGGTTCAGCTTTCAGCAGTGGTGAGACCATCCTGGAGTCAGCGGGCATTGGCTGTGCTAGACATGGGGAAAGCTTCTGGCAGCTTCTCAGAGAAGCCACCTCTGTAGCCCCTTGCCATACAAACACAATGCACCTGTGAACCTGCAAAGAAAATGCATTCTTTAAATGCTTGAAGTCTCCCTGTGATTCTGATTTTAAGCCCAGAATATGTAGTCTAGTACTAAATTTATTCCAAGTATAGAATTCAGCCTATGTCCCCTGACTCAAGATAGTATTGTTTTCACTTTACAGAAGTGCAAGGCATGTTCTCAAATGGCTGCCAAGTATCTGAGTGCTCATATTGAGTAATCAGTTATCAAAGTGAAAGGGAACAAGTAATTTTTTCTTGTTTCATATCTTTTAGTATTTACTTAGATTCTGACATATAATCCAAAAATGTTTTATACACTGTATTAAAAAAAAATCATTAAATTTGTCCAGCTTTTGGTATTTATATACCATTGTATATAAGAACAGTTCAATGAAATATCCTTTCAATTAATCTACCTGGATTTTGCATGATATATAATGCTTTGAAACTTAATTTTACAGTATATTTTCCCTTATGCATAAATCTGGTGTCTTGATTTTTTATGATATGTGTCTTGTTCATTATCTATGATTTTATTTTTAACCTTTCTTGGAAATCTCTTAAAACCCACTGATCCAATTTCTACAATGGTTCAAACAGACAAAGAATCACAGGTTTAAGTGATGATGTGCCAGTTTATTTCAGAAGATAATTTGGGCAAGACAAAATTAAGCTTTTGTGTTTTATGTTGATTTTCTAAATGATCAAAAATGAGAAGGGAAAGTAATTTTATTATAATCAGATATTAGACCGTCATCTCTAAGTAAGACAACAAAATCATTGCCATTCATTGAAGCAGAATTAGCTTTTAAATGGAGATCTATACCTGCACTGTTGTTGCCATGTATTCTTGAGTATGAGATCTTGGTCTACCTGTGCAGAGCTCAAGTGGTCTTTTTTGTCACAGACCATGCAGTCTCTATCCCCATTAACCCTTAAGAAAAGTCCTTACAATTAACTGCTAGGATGTGTTTACTAAAAAAGCTTGTGATTCAGTTGTTTCTTTTTGTCTCTATGTCTTTTCCATTCCAAAAACTGCAATCTGCTCCAGCTGCTCCAAGCTACCCAGGGGGCAAAGCTATCCCCAGCCACCTCCTCTAGCTGCTGTGTCCATCACAGGATGTTACTGGTGACATCTCCTGGGGTAAAACCCATAAGCATGCACCCTAAACTGTCAGCTGGCACAATGGAGCAGATGTGCCATATCACAAAATACTATTTAGAAAACAAATTATAATGTATATTATGGAATAAAACCAACTAAATTGCAAAAGCACAAAGAGAACAGGATGTCAGACCCTCCATGCTATGCAAACTCCTGAATATTTTCATTTGTTAATAATGAAAATATTATGTTTCGTATGTTATTGATGAAAAATGCTGCTATAATCTCCCGGTCATGGTTGTTTTTCTCCCTCTGGCTGGGGTCACACAATATATCTACATAACTATATATCTATATCTATATCTATATCTATATATATCTATATCTATATCTATTATAAACACATATGTTTATGCTTCAGGGTACGGTAGAATGGAACACAAACCTCAGATCTGAAGGAAAGTTTATGTCAGCTGTGTATTGTTTCCCCCAGTGATACTTAAAACCCAATCAGTTGTAGCTGCCTTTACAGTTGGATTCATAAGGTAGGTTTTTACCCCAGAGGATTTTATTTTCCAGGTCCTTGACAAAGCAACATCCAACTGATGTGTGGAAGCATCTGCCTGTCCTCTACTTACTGTCAGAACAATTTACAATCAAGTGTAGCAAAACCTTCTCCCAGAACAATAAAAAAAAAAACCTCCCCTAGCATGACACTAATATGGAATTATCACTGTAACAGTCTACAACTTTCCAATAATTGCTCCAAAGACAGAGCTAAAACTGGTTTGCCTGGGAATGTGCTCCAAAACCCAGCAATGTCTGTCTTTCATTCATTAAGGATTTTATTTTCCAGGTCCTTGACAAAGCAACATCCAACTTATGTGTGGAAGCATCTGCCTGTCCTCTACTTACTGTCAGAACAATTTACAATCAAGTGTAGCAAAACCTTCTCCCAGAACAATAAAAAAAAAAACCTCCCCTAGCATGACACTAATATGGAATTATCACTGTAACAGTCTACAACTTTTCAATAATTGCTCCAAAGACAGAGCTAAAACTGGTTTGCCTTGGAATGTGCTCCAAAACCCAGCAATGTCTGTCTTTCATTCATTAAGGCATTGAAATATTTCCCCAATACAAGGATTCAGAGATGAACAGCTCATTCTACTGAAATAAAGCCCAACATCTGCTTCATTCTAAGGACACTAGTATTTGCATTTGAAATTACAGTTAAATGGAAAGTGTGTTATTTTCTGGCATAAAATGTAATTCTAAAAATGTTGCAATTCAGCATACATTCTTTTTCTGGATTCTAATTGTGCTTATAAATTATATTCCTATTTTGTATGAAATTGTGTATGCTGGCTTTGTATTAATTGACATTTGGTGAGGAGGGAAGAAGCTACTCAAGAAAATAATGTTTCCAAGGAACTGCTAAGAACTTCCTCCGCGCCTGGAAAAAAACCAATAGCTGGCTAGATGTGAGAATTGACAACCTATTAAACCATTTA
>VWYI01027956.1:0-66834 GCA_013399455.1 Anthoscopus minutus
TTCGATAACATTGGAGATAAGAGTCTGGTTGCCCATAAAACAACAATGCAATGCCAATCTACTGACTGTCAAATACAAATTGGATGTAGCAGATGACCTGATGCTAGGTGAAGCTTTCAGGGCATGTGCTGCAGCCAAGAGAAATCTGACAGAAGTTGCTTTTAAGTTCCCTTCCTGCTCTTTGCTTTTTCTTCACAAAATGTTCAACCTCGACTGAAATGTTTTCTGCCCCACCCCACCCCAAAGGGAAGGCTGCAGTATCTGGCAATGCTCGTGGAAATGTATACAAACAGCATTACGGAGAGGAGATGAAAAGGAAGCTGATTTTACTCAATCATTAAATTTTAACACTCCTTAGCAGCTTGCCAGCCAAACGGGATTATACTACCAGATGTCCTGGCAGAAAAGCACACGGCTCTGCAAGATCATAAATCCAAGCAACGTATGGCAACCCTGCATGTTTAATACTACTGTTAGCAATGCAGAATTTCAGTGTGGAAAGCTCTGGTGGTGGGCAGGATTTAGCAAGGACAAAATCTTCCCACACTTAGCTTTAAAGACTTAGGTAGGATAATTGCTGGTGGGGGTGGAATGTCCTCCTCTTTCAGTATTTCTTTTGTCTCATCTCCTAGACAAAGTACTAACTGAGCCAGTTTAGTGTACACATCAAATATAGGTGTCCATTCATAGGATCATGTCCTCATTAATCTATGCAAAGGATCAGAAAAAAACCCCAGCTGTTGTGAGTTTTTAAGTTGTTGCTCCCTTCATGGAAAGCAAAAGGCAGTGACTAGCCTCCTTTAGTAAATCAATTATTCCTTTAGTGAAGACTTTGAACTGGGCCCACCAAAGGGGAATTGTGCTTGTATCAGTGGATATGGTTTTCCCATGCTATATGTTGACACCAAAGTGTCAGCTGACCTGTGGCAGAAGGGAATTTAAAGCAAATGGGGGAGAATATGCTATTTTATTCTACTGCTGCTAGAAAAACTGAAGTTTTTATGAAGTGTAAAAAGAGTGAGTTAGCTTTTTGTCTCATTAAAGAATAATATGAGGGTGAATAGTCAGAGGAAAAGGAGAAAAGGGACTTCAGTACAGGTAGTTAAATTTGTAAATTGCAGTTAAGTGACCAGGAAGTAGAAGACCTAAAAATAATGTTAAGTGCTTTCTTTGCAGATTAATTTTGCTACCAAAGTGTAAAGTCTCCCCTCATTCTCCCATATAGTCTTTACATTTTCAAGTTCTGTATCACAGAATTTCAGGTAATCCATTGCTGACCGTATTAGTCTTTCTGAGCTCATGCTGTTTTTTTCTCTGAGAGTAGAATTACACACTACAGATATTTGTTTGCTCTTTTACTTATTTCAGTAGTACATTATCTCAATACTGTAAAGCCTTGGCAGGTTTTGAGCGGAGTCCTTGCCATCATTCAGGTTTCCTGGAAGACAAGTGCATTAGAACAGTGGCTAGTGCCCCTGGAAAACTCCATTCATGCAATCTTCAAGTTTCTCTGTACTAAATCAACTAGCTGCCTAGTATTTGTAACAAAACTATTCAGGACTGGCTTACATTGCTGTGATTTTAGCAATTTAAATGTCTCTGTGACATAAGAGAGAGGGAACTCATGCCTAGATGGTGTGTTGTGTCCACTTTTGCAGAGACATTGTGTGATTGATTGATAGGTGGCCAAAAGCCAGGGAAGGGTCTCCAGGCTCCATCACTCTGTCAGAGCAATGTGGTGCAATTCTGGGCTGCAAAGGTGAAGCTGGCTTTAACTGGTCAGGGCTGTTTAGTTCAGAAATCTCTTGCCCATGCCATATGAAAATGGAATTTAACTTGCATATTTGTCTTGTTAGCTCAGGTTATAACTCAGAAACAGGGAAGTAGGAATTTGTTACTCTACAGGAGCCAAATCCTGATGCCCTAAAAGCAGTCATGCCTCTTTATGTGGCTTGTGTTCCCTGTTGCTTTTACAATCCAATGCTTTCTTTAGGCATACCTGCTTATTAGAGTTTCAGCCTTACTTTTATATCTTCCTAGTTAAGTAGCAGGGCCTGATTACTTCTTTTAAGAAAAAAAATTCTTTAGGGGAAAATAATTGGTTTCACAAAATGGAAAGGCAGCAAAGACATGAACAGCTTATGAAACTCTTTGAAAATCTTCATCTCTTTACTGTCATGCTTCATAAGCTCTCAAAAAACGCATAATGAGAAACAAAGACCTCTTTTTGCTGTGTCTCTAATTTTTTTCGCTGCATAACATGGTATTTTCAGATGTGCACATAGAAAATGAAACTGTTTCCAGTGTATTATCACTGATGACCAAGTGTTTATTCAACTACTTATATCTTGTTGGCCTAGATAAATTTCACCTGAAGGCAGCATCTGTTCACTAATTTGTCACTTTTTCTTTTTCATGCCCCTAAGCGATTTTGACGCAAGAGGCTTTGCAAGCTCCATCTCAGGAAGCACCAGCAACAATATAAAATGCAAGGAAAACAATGTAAACTGAAGCTTTGAGGAAATAAAGTTGTACAATATGGCAATGGTTAGTGGCTGGATGACAGCCATCCTTGATGATATAAATTTTGTAGCATGTGTAACTGCAAAGAACAAAAGAGTTAATCAGCCACAATACAATATATACCAAGTGTTACTGTATGCAAATATGTATTAAAGTTGTTGCCATGGGAAACTTTTATTACTCATTTTAAGTTCATTTTCTCTTTTTAAGTGGCAGGGAAACTGATAAATTCACCTGGTACTCAAATAATAGCCTTGGTTGTGACACTCACAGCTTTTTACAGAGAAGAAAATATCATCCAGATGATGAATAAAAACAGCGCCTCCTCACATAAATGAAGCACACAGTAATAAATGATACTGGTTTGCTTCTGTTCTCTATTTTTAATTTCCAGTATGATAGGGAAATATAGCTTTTTTCCACTCAGCTTTATAGAACTCATTAAAGAAGAGGGAGACTATTCTCCTAATCATTAGCGAGATACAGTCTGTGTTTTGTCTTTAAGCTCCTTTGTTCTAACTTCAGCACCGTGGCAGTGCAAGAATTACAGCAGCTGCCATTGGAGAGTGGATAGGGACCTCTTCCATCTATCCTGCTTTTTCCTGCGCTGCCTAAGTATGCTGGTCTGTGCCAGTGAGGTGGGAAGAGTGCAAGGTGGAAGATGGAGTTTTCTCTCCAAAACATGTAAGATGTAGAGGTCTGGCAACCTGACCTTGCAAAGAAAGGCCAGTTGTCAAGAGTTCTCTCAGTTAACATCTTGGGTTTTAGTGTTACTTTTCTTTTTTGCTTTCCTGAAGACAACAGTCCAGGATACAGAGTGCCTTGCATCTGTTCTTGACTGGTTTTGTGCAAGTTCAGTTCTGAACACCAATTCTCTGTACTGTGAAAGCTGATGGGCTAAAGATTTGTTCTGGTTGCAGATGGAACAATTTCCGTACCTGGCTGCAGATGAACAATTTCCTTTTTTCCTGTGAAGCTCAGTAGAAGCACTGTAAATGCTATCCTTTAGTCTTTGTGTGTCGGTGTTTTCAGTGTTTTCATCCAGCAAACTGGAGGCTTTTATTTCCTGAGATGGAAGATAAGCTATTAAGAACAGACCACTGCTTCTATCAATAACGTGAACACAGTCCTGTGATGCCTGCAGCATTTTTGTGGTATCATGGCCAATGCACATGCTTTCATTTTTACTGGAGGTTGGGTAAAGTATGCACTTTGCTATGTGGGATTCTTTGCGTGCAAATATGAGAGTGCCAATCCTTTTGCTTGAAGTCCCTTTGTCTCCTGATGCTCTGGGTGTGCTGAGCAGAGGTTATCGCAGCAATGTGCACCAGGTTGGCCTGTGGGCCTGCAGTAGTTGTTCATGAGGGTATGGCCCAAAGTGGCCCCTGCAGAGAAGGAGGTGTATGTGTGTAAATACGCCAAGCAAGTGAGCTCTCATTTCCTCTGGAAAAGGTGGATCCAGCCTCTTGCTTCTCTCAGTCTCATTTTGGGTTTATCTTTGTCATTCATAACGTCATCTCTGTGCTTATTTTTAGTTTCTAGCTTTTTTCTGTTGAACTGTTTTTACATTTTAATTGACTAAATCATGAGACTTGTAGGTGATTAATGTTTTCCTTCTGCAGCTGCATCATCTAGAAGAGGCATAAACCTTGCCATGCCTCATTTATTTCCAGTTCCTTTTCAAACAGACGTGCACTGTTCCTGGACCTTCCCGTCTTTCCTCACCTCCTGTCAGTGTGTGTTGTACCTCTCACTGGATGAATTTGTGTGCCAGCTGTGCATCTGTATTTCATGATTTTATTTGTGCAGACAGAAATTATGTATGAAACCTTCCTACATCATCAATAATAACAGCAATACTGATGTGACGGCTTTTGGCAGGTAGAGTGGTACATGAATTGTAGTAACAGTTTCAGTACTGCTCCCTGCTAAATTAGGGTCTTCAACAAATGTATAAGACTGATCTCCATATCTGGGACATTTGGTGTTGAGGACTATAATTTTTCTTTAAGTTTTCTTTAATTTTTTCATAGGGCAACACAGTGCCTTGTTCTACTTTATGCATTCACATAAGATATGATTGTCCACTGATGCCTTTATGATACATTTTTCAGAGTATGGGAGAACTTCCTTCACATTGAACAGAACAATATGTTTTTAATTGAGTGTAGGATTTGATTTTAGGCTTTGAATTTGCATTTCAATTTAAAAAGTGTTGCTCTCTGTCCAAGAATATTACCAGCATTTCTGAAACTGATGCATTTGCTGATCCTGTGGGACGGTGCCAAACTTGTCAGTTTTTATAAATTGCTGCATTTATGACAGGAAATTAGGAGATTATATCTGAATATAACAGCAAGGAGAAAATAGAGACATAATGACAGATGTGTCCCCAAGTCACTGTTCTCTATGTGGAAGCAACACCCAGAGCAAGGGTCTTGCTGAAAGATTGGATGTAAGCCATGAGAACTCTAGAAGCATCCGGTAAATGTTTTGCCTGGGTAAAGAGAAGACCTCCTCCAGGACAATTAAAATTGTCCTTTTTTTTCTTTGTATTGTTTCTGTTCAGTGTTTTCTAAACAGTAACTATTTTTATATCTTTTGTGATGATAATAAAAAGTATTCTTTACTTTGAACTGAACATATCACCTGTTGAGAATGATATGAGGATGAATGGCAACACAGCTGTGAGTTGTAAATGGGAGTTCAATCATGCTTGTAGCATCCAGTACCCTCAGATGAGGTTGGAATTCCTGGGAGGTTTCTAGATGGTCCATCCCTAAGCAGCACAGATTGGCTTAGGAGCTTGTGAGGCAAAGTGTACCTCCTGGTCCAAGTGTATCTGGGGGAGCCCTTAGCTTCCGCTAAGGCTTTGTATTCTCTTTGTATTCTTTGTATTTCTGCTAAGAGTTTGTATTCTCTTAACAGTCATGGTTGAATTGCTGATGTGAAGTATCTTTTAATATGACCAGAAGTGTTGAGGCATGTGTCTGAGGGGCTATAACTCATGCCAGTGCTTTCAATTGTCTTTGCTTATTCTAAAAAGATGATAAGTTGAGGACTAAAGCTCAAGGCTGGTACAAAATGTTTAATGTGGTGCAGAAAAAGCAAGAAAAATATGAAGTTTGTCTAAATGCAATAGTTTTAAAATTCAAAGCACTATAAAATAAAACTTCTAAAATACTCTGACGGTTGATTACATTGTAGCTTTTGTTTTGTCATTTTTCATTTTTACTGCTAGAAAACAGTTCTTTTATAATCTGCAATTCCACTGGCTGGAACATATACATTAAATAAATTATTTATTTAGTGCATTAAATAGCTTGATGAAATGGGATGAGCGATGGACATGACTTAGTCCTTTGCAAGGCCTGTAAATCTCAAATGTGCCTTACACAGCAGATGCTCTAACTGAATATTATGTATTGCACTTGCAAAGCTCAGTTTCTAATAGATTTCCCCCTTTTGTTTCCCTCTACTCTTTTGCAGCAAGTGACAGGCAGAAGTTTTGGTGAGAAAGACTTTCGTTCTGGATTAGAAAACGGCATTCTTCTGTGTGAGTAAGTAATGCTTACAGTTTTGAGCCTTGGATACAATCTTGACAAAGTACAAAACAACCTTAGCTAGTATGTCCCATTGTTGGTTTCCTTTTGAGAGTTTTGACATTGTGCACAGTGGTATTTCACTGCAGTATCATTTCAGTGCCAGAACTATTGTTATGGTGAGGGTTGAAATGTGGCTTAAGGAAAACAGGTTTTATGAAGTGCTTTCCTCACTCCACCCCAGCTCCTTAGCTGAGTTATGTAAAAAAAAAAAGAAAAATTATGTTTGTTTTTTGGTTTCCTTTCATTTAATGTTGTTAACCACAGATTGGCAAACGGTGTTCCACACCTGCCTGTGGACGTCTCTGCTACAATGAGGCGTTGTGGACTGATTCCAAGTCTGAATGCTGTCAGGAGTCAGCCATCTGAATACCATCAATACACAGCTGCTTTAATAGTTTCTGGAAAGGTTAGGCATCCTCTAAATTTTGCCTAAAGGTGTGTTTCAATGACGTATTTTGTAATTTTTGGATGAGAGACACAAGTAAGGTTTTGCACATTTCTCTCTGTAGTTTTCTAATGGCTAGTTTTTAAGAAGAGTCTTCCAAAACCTTTTTATAGGTTTGCATGCTGAAGCTGGTGACTTCTAAGAGCAATTTGGAAATGTGCCTTAATGCCCTTAGTTGTTTGAAAATCTGATTGTCAGGCATTTGGGAGAATCTGCTGATCTGACTCACCTGTACAGACCTGCTGAAGTTGATGAAAGCTGTCTTTTCACACCAGAATGGTGAAGATTGTACAGAACATACTTACAAAGGATATCTCCTGAGATGTGTAGCTGGACAATTGCAGCTCTTGGTGAAGTTTTATACTATTCCAAGTACTGGAATTTGGAAGCTGTTTTCAGCAGTAGAGTCAAACTAACATCCTGTAACTCAGCTCTAGGTAGCTTGCCATAGATCTGAAACCTACTTGTGTAAATACTGTTATATGTCTTACTGGTATAATGAATCAGACAGTTTGAACTTCAGCTTTTAAGGGTGAAAAAATATAAAGGAAATTATGTGATCTATTTTGATTGTAGTTGCATGTTTTTGCTGAGGAGTGGCTTTGGGAGGAGGGAAGTAGTTGTTATTGTTGATCAAAAGTTGTGTAACTAAGAAGGAGCATACCCTCTTTGTATTTAAGGGTTGCTTCTCACACAAGATCTTTCTCCTCTGTGTGTTAAAGGGAAGTGCTGTGTGCTGAATCACTTCACAGTGCTCTTTAAATGTTAAGGCTGAATTGTGTTGCATGAAAAGCAAGGGCTGTGTATTTCAAGATTAGATTGTAATCTTATCTGCAAGTAAGCAGAGGTAGTCTGATTTAAATGCTGTAAATCTTTAAGATGGAAGGCTTAACTAATTAATGTTTCGCTAATGAGACTAATAAATATGTATTTCTTAGAAGGTTATGAGCTCCAGTAATAACCAGGTCAAGGGACTTACTTGGTTATACTACGTAACTGTTCTGTGATATTGGGCAAATTGCTTCTCCTCACTCATGGATCAGTGCAAATCAGCCTGAAGGAATCTGTTTCCTCAGCCTCAAATCCAAAAAGCCTTGATGTTTGTATTGCATCCTGCTCTTGATTACCAAGCTGTAGCTAATGTGTCAAACTATTAGGCTGCAGAGCATTAACGAGAAAGCCACCAAATTGACCTTCAAGTTTTGTTTCTTGATGACAACCTAGAGCACCAGCAGTAGAAGTGTACTCCTCACTGTTTCCAAGTCCACTGTAAAACAGAGAACTCAACAGAAATTTTTGGGTCTAACACTGAGAGTGAAGCACTGATAGTTAATTTTTTTATCTGTTGCTTAGTGAAGAAGCACTGTAAAGCTGCCATGAGCAATATTTTCTTTCTAGAGAAGTTTTTTCTGACTTATTGGAAACTTAACAGAGTACCTAATGGAAAAAATGTAGTGAAACACAAGCTTTCTCTTAACTTCTTTCCAGTCTGTTGTGCTTTCATTGCCCGTGACCTCAACAAGTAGATGAAAACCTGATCTAAGTCTCTGACAACTTCAAAAGACAAGAAATAAATTATAGCTATCTTGGTTTCTGAATATGGAAAAACTCACTGCTTTTGGTCAGGTTTTAACTGATTTGTTGAAGTTCTAGGGAAAAGCAGACTGAGGTTTCGGGGTTTCTTGTGGTCAAGATGACTTCGAGATGTGTAAAAAGTCTTTGTTTTCCAGCCCAGGTGTTCAAGAACGAGTTTGAAGTTTTTTATTTCAAGGTTGTTTATTGTTAGTTATCAGAAAACATTTTCAGCTTGGCTTGCGGAGGTCTGTCAGACCAGACCAAGGCACTCTCTCCTTCTACAAGGCTTGTGCTCTCTTTTATACTATAAGCTATGTATACTTTATTTATAGTTACTTTCCAATAGCTATCACTTATGTTAGACTGTGTTTTATCATCTTTCACTAATACTAAAGTGCTACTATTACTCAAAAGATGGAGGCTAGGAAAAAGAAGGAACGAGGACAGGACAACGCTCAATTTTCTTTATCTTGCTTTTCAGCTCACTATAATAAGAATTCTCTTATTATACACTTATTATTATACTCTACACTTTTGTGACTTTTACTTCTTCATATAGTGATGGTAATAGGTTCCATGGATTAAGCTCACAGTCATAGGGATCTCTGGCTGCATGCTAGGGTCTTTGACCCTCCTGCTAAGGCTTTAAAGCCCCTGGCTTGGACTCAGATCACCCAGGACTGTCAGAGGGACATTTTGGCTTTCCACACCGAGGGATCTGAGCAGCTAGAGGTCTGGAAACTGCTGTAAGGAGTGGAGATGCAGTCAGCATGCTTTGGATGTCCCAAACATATCTCAAGCTGCCTTCTGACTTTGCAGAAGGAAACGTTGAAATTACCATGCCAGAGTCCATTCCCCAAAGAGACTGCAGAAGGATGCAGGGGGAATCTCTGTCTCTGTCTGTAGCAGGATTGTTTGACTCTTACACCCAGTAATGCCAGGCCCGCCTCCACTTGATCCCAATCTCAACATCTTAGACAGCCTACAGACACAAGAAGACATCACTACATTGGTTAGAAATGATTCATTCACATCTAGAAACAATCCACTTATTATAATAAATGAAAATGAATGCAACTGTGCAATGCCAGCAGCTCAGGCTCTTGGGATGAATGTGTTCTGGGGCACCATCCTGACTAGCAGAGCAGTCCAGATGTGAATGCTTGCTGCAGGAGTCCACAAGCCTTGCACCTGCCCCTCTGGTAGTGTTTGTGCTGTGGCTGGCATTTTGATCTGGCCTCAGTACAAACTTTATAGCTTGACGCACTCAGCTGAGGAGCTGAGGGGCATATTTAAACAATGCAGGATGCCATAAAGCAACAAGTCAACAGATGAGAGCAGCAGAAGCCCTTTCTTCTTTCTGGCAGTTCAAAAGCCCACTTGTGCAGTTGCCCAGACAGTGGTGACTCTAATTGTTCACCCAGCTGTGCTGAGATGCCAGTGACTATGACTTGTGTTTGTCTGAAATGAGTTCATGTTTTCTTTAGCATAGCTGTCTGACATCAATGCAGATGGTGATTTCAGCAGGGATATAATAGCTATATAGGCAGAGGCAGCTCTTGCTCTGTTCATGCTTTGTGAATTAAACTCTCATATGAAAAGACTGAAGAGTTTCTGCATGGGTGGGCAAATGTGCCTTCCTAGGGTCATGGTTGAAAGCTATATAATGCAGGAATGCAACACAAGTAGCAGGAAATATCACGGGAAATCCCCTATTGCTGCTCCAGCACATGTTCAATTTTTTTTCTCCCTTTTTACATAGCTTTAATGTTTAGGTTTGACCCAGATATCATAAGAAGCTAGAGGATTAATCAGAAATAAATTAGACCTGGTTGTTGCAATGCTTAGGTGTTCCTATTCTATGGATTCAGGCATCTGAATGAAGGTTGACTGACAAAAAAAGGGCATATCCTGTCTCTCTGTCTGTCCTTCTGGTTTGTGTGGTTCTGTCGCATTTTTCAAAACAGCAGGCAAGGAAGGGAAGGTTGCTTTTATTTCCAACCATACAACAATTGCTAGTAATAAGTTTAAAAATTATTACAAGAAGAAAAAATACACGTCTTGGTGCAACCTTGCCCAGTTACTGCTCTACTATCCCTGCAAATGTGTTTTCAATTTTTTTGCCCTTCTCCTTGCTGCCCACCTCCCCTAGTTGAGCTCTGCTACTGCAGGATTCCTTCCTTCATGTTGGGCATTTGGTAGTTTAAGAGGTCTCTGTAGGGATATGAGACTTCAAAAATCTGAGTTAATTTTTTGCTTTGATATGATTATCCAAACAGAATATATATCCAATATATCTCTAAGAACTTTGGACGTGCAACTGGGATCATATTGTATCCCAAGCTTTCTCTGGAATCAAGCAACCCAGTCACCCTGAAAGTCTGTGTTAGTAGTAATGAGATTCTAATGTCAGGAACAGGACCAGACCATAAAGAATAACACGACAATTGGGTTATGGATCCTGGGCAAAAGACCTTAAACAACTGAATCCAGTTCAATATTAGCAGAAATTATTTGGTTTTGCAGTAGAGTCCAACAATGTCATGATTGTGTTGTAACACCTTGAATTCTGTACACAGAACAGTTTAGCTGCATGTCTGGTTTATGTATGTTTTAAAATCAATTTGCAGGCATAATAAATTTGATTTTTCTCAGGCATCAAAGTTCTAACAAATATTAACTGCGTATCTTGAGAAGCAATGGCATGCACATATAAAAGTAAAAGAGGACTGACTGTATGTGGTTAAAGATGGATGTCCCTTTCCTGTGCAGCTTTGAATACCAACTTTTGAGCAGTTTCCCAAGCAGTTTCTTTGCTTTTTAGAGACAGTTATTTTATCTATTAGCACATGGCATTATGTAACTTAGTAAAATGTGCAGAAACGATGCTTATTCTTTGAAACCGGGATTCTTTGACTCAGTAACTTTTTTGTTGTTTTTTGAAAGAGGAGATAGAAAGGTGTTTTACTGGTTTTAAGTAATCTTGGTAAAATTGCATATGTACAGTGAACTACAAAAAAGTTTTACACTTTTTCTCCTGGAAGATAATATATAAGAAAGCGTTTCTCTTCTGCTGTGCACACTCAGAATATAGACTCTTAAAATTTTAAGTTTTACTTTGAAATAATAAAGATGAGAAATTAGTCATGCACATAGATTATTTTAATAGTATTCAAAGAAAATGGGAAGAGTGGCTGTAAATCTGAGTGAACTGGAAGTGATTATGACTATGAATTACTTAGTGGAATTTATCATTTATTCTTTCACAAGAATGATTTTCTTCCCTAAGTAAGAAATCTCCTTACCTTGTATTCTTCATGTTGTTGGTGATGAACGAGCTGCATTTTCTCAAAGAGCAGCTTCTTTGGATGTGCAACCCAGTTCTAGTGCATCTGACTAAGGTTTGGGATGACATGAATGCAGTTTTGAGCAAGGGCTGGCTCTGTGCCAGATCAGTATAAGCGTAATGCTGTGGAATAATAAAACTCTTGTGCTCAGAGTCAGTGATACCATGAGGTATGAAGAGCGGCCTTTGCTGTGTATTTGGTGTTTCAGTCATTCTTCTTGCAAGTTGATGTCACTTATGTCATCTGGTAGGGGAAAACAAATAGTCTTTGTGGATTATAGGATTTTTCAGATATGTCATTCTAATTGTTAGTGTTATGGGACTGGCATCAGTTCAGCACTTGGCTGTGTAGTGAACGGTGGAGAAGTCAGTGGATGCCCAGCCCTAATGCTTAATTAGTGTTTTGCTTGACTTTACATTGACATGGAAATTAAGAAGATATTTGAAGGTTTCATGGGCATATTTGAAGTTTTGAATGTGATCCATGCTTTGAGGTGAGAAGGAATTGGTGTTCTTCTGCGGTTTTCAGGCTCTGTGCTGCAAAGCCAAAGCATTATCAGCACCATGAATTTGGCATGTCTCCAGGTTTGAGAGATGGGCCCCAAAGCTCATTAAGCACTAAGATTTAGGTTCATGTGAGGACATTTGAAGCAGTTTTATATGAATACAGAGTCTTTAATCTGTAAGTTATATTGCTGTTTCACAAGGAAGAGCTATTCATTAATATGGTTTAGATGAGGAGGCAAAGGTAGCATAGACCCTAATTCTAAGCCCATGATGAGAAGAGGGGAATAGCCAGTGAAGGGGATGCTTGAGTAGACAGAATGACCTGTCTTTGTATTTATGTTTTCAAAAAAGTGCACTTAAGCACACTAAATAGTAGAGTTTTTCACTGATACTTGGTTATTGACAGGGCAGGAGACTGTGGAACACTTACCTACTCAAAAGGAGTGTTGCTCAAATGCAAGGCAAGGTAATCCTGTGAGAAGTTTCAGCTTTTCAGGAGTGCATGTTTGAGGAAACATATTTAGAGGTCTTAGAAAGCATATCCCTGGCCGTTGCTACTCAATGTAAAAGCTATGCATGAACTATAAATTTATAGGTGCGCGAGATGCTCTTCACATCATCAGTCCTTGTGATTGTATTCTGTATAAATAGCTTGTGAAGTTACTTACAATCTTCCCTGTTGTCTTTCTTGAGCTGTTTGCAAGGCATCTATTATGTTCATATTTTTAGTTTTTGGCAGAGCAAAACTTATGTAGTCCTGTGTTTCAAATATTGTTTTCTCAATACTACATATTTGCATAGGTCTTTATTCACTTTGTACATATTAGACTGGACTGTGACCCCTTTGTAGGACAAAGTCAGTTCTGTCCTGCTTGTTAAAAAAGCACCTTGTTCATCTGATTCTAAATAAATGATGTCAGGGGTATCATTAGCAATCACTCAAGAATGTTTTCTCAAAAATATTTTTATGACCTCAGGAACATGTTTATGTTTTGAAACTTCTTAGCCATGTCTTTTGCAACAAAATATTTTGAGTTTCCATTGTACACTGTTTCAAGGTGATTGGTTCATCTTTAAGACTAGTAGTGGATTTTTATGTCCTTTTCAAATATTTGGGGGTATTTTGGAGCTGCCACTAGAGCATGAGTTAAAAATATGTGGCTACTGAAGCTGTCTTATCAAGCGCTGAAAGGCTGCTTGTTTGAATGTAAGTCTTTAAAACTTAATTTGAAGAGAGAAATGTCTTTGTGAAGGTTTACTATGGATATAATTTCCCGAATTCTCAAATATGAAATGCCCTTTTACTTTTAGATCAGATCATTAGTTAGCTTTTCTTTTTAGGAATACGATCTGTGACTTGAGCTGTGTTGAGTACCTCTCCCTGTAGCCTGGATTGATCTGTGAACACAAATCACTTCAACCTTTCTTTTCTCCATTTCTGAAGTTTATTCTCTGAAAATGCTTCTCTTCCATTTCCTCCTAGAATTGAGGTCTTTTTGGAGGCTGAGTTTTGGCAGCCATCCTCCGAATATTTTCTTAACTGACACTTTCTTGCAAGAATTTCATGGGCAGTTGATTGGTGCTTTTCATTAGATATTTTATCAACTGTTGTCTGAAATGCCTTCTCTTTCTGGCAGAAGTCTTTCAAATTCTTAACTCATGATTAAAAACCTCAGGAAGGTCTCATAAGTTAGTCACACAGTGGCTAGCACTGATTTCAGCTTGTCTGTCCAGCTGTGGAGATACTTTATCTCCTGGAATGCCAAGCCTTGGGCAGAGCACAAGTAGAGCAATTGATTCTTCCCGTACCTATGAGAGCTGTTTTTTATCGAGGCAAGGAAGTGACCTAGCTTCTCCCTGTGCGTGGGACTAGAGCTGCTTTCCACTTCCATTATGCTTTCCACTTTCCATCATGCCCTTTTGTTTCTATAAAGTAAGACAGGTCTAAGGTTTCAGCTTCTACACAGCATCTTACTGTGTGTCATTTAACAGGTAGGTACTAGAGAGTCCAAGCCAGCATCTGGCACAGGGGAAAGGGAGAATGAGTGTCTAGTAGTTCCAGGGGAGATTCATATTAGAAAAAAATTTTCTCCCCAAAGGGGTTGTAAAGCATTGGAACAGGCTGCCTGGGAAAGTGACTGAGTTACCATCCCCAGCAGTGCTGGGTTAAAGTTGATTTGGTGATCTTTGAGGTCTTTTCCAACCTTAATTACTCTATGTTGCACTGCAAATTACAAGAGAACTTTGAGAAGAACAGAGGATTGTTCTGACTCAGGACAGGGGCATAAATGCTAGAGATGGTGGGCAGAAATCCCCACAGAGAGCTTGGGGGGATTGACTCAGCTTGACTGAGAATAGGTCACATGTTTATGAAGAGACTCTGGTTTTGTGGATGGAACCTGAAAATTCTTAGTTTTGTCCTGGTTTGGGTTATTGTCTGTAGGGTGTTTGGCGGGATTGTTGGGATCACTCAAAATGAGTCAAGGATTAGGATTAGAACTGGGGGGGAGGGCACAGGCTGGAGCTGCAAATGCAGTTGGGGCTGCCAGAAGAAGATACGTGCTGCAGGTTTTATCTCCTGAAAACTCTTTAGACTAGGACATGGCTGGAGACAGGAGGCCCAGGGCAGCCAAGTCCTTTGGTTAGGATTGATGGGGCAAGAAATCATGGGACTGCAGTTGTCAGGGGCTTCTAGGAGAAGGTGTGGGTGAGTGTTTTCCTCACCTGCAGTCTTTCCCTTGGGCCATGGCTGAGGATCTTGTGCCAGATCCCCAATGCTAAATGGTGATTGGTGGTGTTTGTCCAGTATTTCTACAGAAACCTACCAGAGCTGATATAATTATACATCAAGACACATGCTCTATGAAAGTCTAAATTGGCACAGAAGATTTAATTGGTGTATACAGGCCCAGGTCGGAAGAGGTATAGTTTGTGGATTTTTGAGAAGGGATGG
This sequence comes from Anthoscopus minutus, assembly GCA_013399455.1. NCBI lineage: Eukaryota > Metazoa > Chordata > Aves > Passeriformes > Paridae > Anthoscopus > Anthoscopus minutus. The sequence goes on from VWYI01027956.1 coordinate 14,955, forward strand.
ACAATAACTTTGTGAATGAAGGCAACCATTGAGACACTGCACAAGCATGACTTTTCAGCTGGCTTGGTAACAGAGCAAGCCTAAACCACTCAATGTTTTGGCATCTGGATTGTTGCTCTAGATGAGGCAATAATTCAGAAGCAGTCAATCTGCTCTGGAGGAAACCTCCCTTTGACATATCCTGCAGCAAGCAAGTGCGGGGGGATTTGGTGCCAGACTGCTTGGAAATGTTTCCAACAGGTGACAAATTTCTTAATAATAATTTTAATTTCTTTCTCAGGGCTTTCCATCTTGCCCCATCCCATTTCCTCTCTCATTGCCTCCAAATGGTGACCTAAAATGTTGTTTGTTCCCTACTCCTCAATTTATCCTTCTCCCATATCTCACAGGGAAGTCTGTATAAGCTATTTTGAAGATTTATTTAGAATGGGTTTTGGCATTTGAGGTTTCCAATAAGAACTCGTTATTTTGCCTTCTAGTATTGCCTATGACTTTTAATCTGCATCTGCAATATTGGTTATGGTGCTGACGCATTCACATTTGAGTAATAAAGAAAATGGGATGCTTTAGCTAATATATTCTTTTTTTCCTGAGACAGAATAGGCAGACTGAGGATTGAAATCTCAAGAGAGCTACAGTATTTGGAAAGAAGTCCTCTGGAAAAAAAAAAAAGGTGTCTTAAATTGCCTAATGTAGCAGCTAAATGGAAAATAGTAGTTTTACAAAGTAGCTGCTGTGTGAGGTTAAAAATTACCATAGCATCTTTTGTGGGGGGGAAGAAAATAATTTTTTTCCAGCTGTGAAATAATATAATGGTTCTAGAAGACAGGAAGTTCTTTTATTGCTGTTCTCTTCATCTAATGGGCAAAAGTGATTTTTTTGTAACTAGAAGTATATTCATTTGCTTTTAAGACATTACTGTTCTACCTTAAGCAGAAAAGGAATAGTACAGTTGTCTGTATGTGCTTGGATTATGGAGTTTTTAATGTCAAGATCATTAAAAAAATACCCCCAAATGCCAAAAGTATCATTCATGTTGGTTTTGATGCTACTCCCAATGGTGGTATTGGGAGATGTGGGAACTTCAAGAATGTAATAGCATGTGTACAAACTAGGACAAGTAGAACAGAAACTTTACTAACCATGGTCATAGAAAATTGAGAATAGCATCTCCCACTCTGCTCCCCTGTTCTGTCCAAGTGATTGCAGAAACCAAACGTTATATACTGTTTCAGGGAGACACAAAGAGAAAGAGGTGAGGAAAAGTGATCATTTCAAAGTCCATAAAGCCAGATGTTTACTCCAGGAGGGGTGGATGCCTTTATGAGCTTGCAAACTGCTATAGTCCTAAGGAATCAAGCAACAAATAATGTACCACTATGGAGAGATGACTGTTGGTGGAGCTTGGAGCACTGGCACACTGCCTGTTATTGTAACTCAGAAGTAGAGACCTGGAAACCATCACAGACTCTTAGCTTTTAATTGAAAGGAATATTCTTTTCATCTGGATAAACTTCTCAGCCAGATCTCTCATATATTAAATATGAATAATTTTACCACCATGGTAAGCTGCCAGAGGAGCCTGCTCTTGAATGGAGACCATGTCAGCCCAAAATGTTGTTCCTGCCTTCCATAAAGCTAGTCTAATTTTCAGAGAGTTTTAAATTTAAGCAGACATTATTTTTTATCTTCAAAGATCTTGAATTTTAAGTCTATGTCTTGATCTAATGATTTTCTTCCCAGTGGATGGAACTGGTTGAATTTTTCTTTGGATAAAAGGCATTATGGTTTTCTCTTGGGGGAAGGGTGGTGAAGACAAAGTGTTGGTTGCGACAGGATTTTACAATTAAAATTCCCCACTTTTAGCGGCTTGATCATTTTTTTGAGTATTCTAACAATGAGCCATGTCAGTGCTTCTCATAGCATGCTCATGGGTGGTGAGGAACTTGGATTTGGGGGGTTGGTAATCTTTGGACACTGAGCAGTGTTCATCTGTGGTATCACTGGCCTAATAATGTTTTCATGATGAGACAGGGGGTTTACAGATTCCCTTTTTGTATGTCTTCTCTCATTTATGATTTATGGGGGCCTCCATTCAACACAATATATGAAGGATGGCATTTAATTTCAAATTAAGATGAAAAAAAAGTAGACAGGCCACCCATAAAGTGTACATCCTTTCTCACTTTCCTGCAGTGCAGAAACTGCCAGACATGGATGCCTGCTGGGTTTCTGCTCTCAGGCTCTTCCAGCCATGATCTGCCTGTACACAGGTAAGGCAGGCTGATGTGTCCAAATTCACTCAGAATCTGTCTGGGTCATTGATTCCAATTTTAAATTTAGAACTTAAAATAAATATTGCTGATCTGCTGTGCTGTGGATATTCACCCTAGTCTTTTATTTCAGTGATGCAATTTGAGTGCAATGTGTGTTTTCAGAAGAAAGAAAGGGAAGATTATTTTTTTCATTCACAATGAACTCCTTTTGTGCTGGGGAAAAGTATTTGATAATTTGGGTTTTGTGACTTACCACTCATAAAATACCCCTTTTTCATAACAGGTTGCTGAATTCGATAAAGCCGGGATTGGTTAAAAAGATCAACAGACTACCGACCCCCATTGCAGGTTTGGTGAGTATATCAAATGGAGGAAAATACTTCAGTGCTGCTTTTTACACCTTGACATTGATTATATGATTCAGATAGCAATTATTTTTGTAGTTTGAACTCTTCTAGCCTAGTAAACTCAAGACAGGCCCTCTGAAATTGGAATGATCTTTGTAGTCACCTTAAGACCTTTCTGTCTTTTTTTTTCCAGAAGTAGGCAAGGTATATATTTAGAGGAAGATGATTTTTTGCTTAAATATCACCTCTAGTTGTGGCACTAGCTTTAGAAAAACTGGAATGCATTCATTAGAAGCCAGCACCACAAAAAGACAGTTTTTGGAAAGGAAGAAAACTATACTTGTGTATTTTGTCTCATTTTCCCTTTCCCCAGAATACCACAGTCTGCAGATAACATTCACTGTGGGACTATCTGGGGAACTGTTTCATGTTGACTTTAAGGGCAGAGCAAAATTTGGCCAAACCCTGTTGTAAGCAAGGAAGACCACAGAGGATGTGCTGACAGCACATGGGCTGTCGGGAGCGCTGGGTGCTCAAGGGGCCACCTCAAGAGGTGGCACAGTCCTGTGCTTGCTGCTGGGGCAGAATGTGGGGCTGCAAGTGCTTGTTGGGTCTAACAGGATTAGCCACTTAGGAGTATGGCTGTTGATTTTACCTTCAGCTGTAATTGGGAATAAAAGGGTCCTTGAGCATGTGGAAGGTGGCCATCCTCTATTTAGACTCATCATATATATACATCGTTCCTTTGTGTTCTGGCACTGTTCACATTATGGCTTCTACAAGATTCAGAATATATTACTTGTTGATAGCTAAAGTTAGCATTCCTTTGTATAAATGGCATTAAAAAGTTTCAGTGTCAGAAACCATGTTGCATTTGCTGTTAAATTAGTTCTATAATTCAGTTCTTTGAGGCTGGGTCTTTCAATCTGTAGATTGACAGGGATATTTCTACATGAATACTGTCTGATTTTAAAATCTCATTTTTAATCCCCACCACCATTTCTCTAAAGTTTCCTTCAGTGCCTTTTTTCTTGCCTCTAAAACTCATCTAGTTTTATTCCTTTGCAGTCCTATTTGAAAGGAATATTTGATACAAACAGCTGAAAAAAGTACCAGTAGTGCAGTTTTCTTTTCCTTGGCTCACTTTCAGGAAAGACTCAATTTTTGTTATGACTGTTTTAAGAAGATGATATTGAATTACACTGGGTTTTTTTCCTTATTCATATGTAAAATCCCAGCGGTAAGGTGGTTATAGTAGGAAGGACACAGAAAAAAAGTCATTATGTGTGTGTATTTTTCTCATTCCTTGAGATATAGCTCTCTTGCAAGATGTGTATCTTCAAAGCATTATGAAAAAAGTTTTCAGACTACTAATGATAAAGCAGATCTTTTTTTTATGTTGTAAAGTGACTTTATTACCTCTGTACCTGTGTCCTCTGATTTTCTTTAGTAACTACTTTTCTAAATATTTTTCCTAATAAATAATTAGTCTATTTAAAAAGTTCACTGTTTCTGAGTTCTTGAACATTATCAATGGACATTTTAATCTACTGTTCTGTGCATAAATTGCTCCCAACAAAACATCAAAATTTCCTCTTGCTTTCCAAGATGTCTGGTTGCATACCTGCTGACTTTTGTTGCCATTTATAGTTACAGTGGTAAGAGGCTGCTTTAAGGATTGCATGTGAATTTAAATTATCAAGTGTTCTATCTAGTCTGTTATGCTTATTTATGGTGTATTATTTAAAAGCACAGCCATCTACAGTGTGTTTGAGCACAGGATGTATCCTTTTCACTTACCTCTACTATGCCTATGTGTCTGAAAAAAAAAATTTATAGCATTGACACTATGGTCCAGAAGCGGTTATACCTCCTAGGTAGTTGACCCTGTATGAGAGACATTCCCTTATTAATTGCCAATTTTTCTTTATTATCTTAGTTTTGGTTGGCTTGACATACTAAATAGTTATTTCTTTCAGTTATTTCACCCCAGTGAGCGTGATTTTCTCAAGTAAAAGTAGAAATTCTGTGAAAGCTTCAGTACCTTTTCTTGCGTGAGATACGTGTTTTCAAATCCTAGATACTGCTTCTGCCTAAAAACTTTAACCTAATTAGTGTAACAGAATTAATTTCTTTCCTGTAGCTGATAGAATAAGTATTTATTTCACTAGGAGAGACAAAAAGTACGTTTTCTTTTATACGCTGTAGGAGCTAAAACTTCTGAGTAATTATGGAGTATTCAAAGTGTCTTTTGTTTCATCTTTAATCTCCAGAGACACAAACAGTTACATATTATATAGCTCTACAAAATGTCTACTTGAGTGTAATTCTCCGGATGATAGTCTATTTTTCTCCTTTGTTATGGTAAGAAAAAGTTAGGAAGTGTCCTTTATTGAAGGAAAATAACAGTGAACTTGAAGCCTATATCAGACACATACTGACGTGTTCACTTGGGAGTATTATCAGGTGGAAAAACTTTGCCTATATTTCATGTTTCAGTGACTTCTCACAACACTTCTGTAAGTACTATGTATAACTGGTTGAGTGTTGACAGACTGGATTTTTCAAACTTCTCCTGGCATTTAAAACTAGATGAATCTGCAATTACTCTGAAATTCTCACCAGTGACTTGCTCATGTATTTTAAGAGGGAATAATTTATTTGCAGATCTTGCATATCAGAACACTGATTATTTAAGTATTATTTTTTGGTTATAGTGCTGTGGTGTTAAAGTATGAGCTCAAGGATCTGACCACCACCATTAGCACATGTCATATAAATACACAAAGATGATCTTTGTCTAGTTGCAAGTCTGAGTCAGGATGTGGATTGTATGCAGCATTGCATATAGAATTACATATGTTCAGCTTGGCAGGCTTGTTTGTAATTTGGTTTGATCTCCAGAAGTGCGGACTGCTTCTGTTATCACAGCAGAAATGATACATTGTTTTAATGAAAGCAAATGTAGGACTAGTGATTTGGTATTCAGACTTACAGTATTAAATCTGATGAAATGTTTTCTCATTCTTGTTCAGTAGTCATTAATCCCAAAGCCTAATGCTTCCATCAGAAGGCAAATTCACAAAACATTCAAAGAACATATTAGGCCTAGGCTTTACTAAAAGTCTTGCTGCCAAGAAGAAATTTGTGAAAAATTGATGCTGAGCATCTTTGTTTTAAGTCTGTCAAGTTTCTAGTACCTTCATTTCATGTGTTTAATTGTAGAAGGCTGGAGAAGTGTTTTGGCAGAGTTACTAAACAAAAAAATCATGTAGTGCTGCAGAAGACTTGCAAGATGTTTTAGAGTACAATGAATATAATTAAGTGACTTATATAAAACCAGCCATTTTTTCAGTGAGTTGATTTCTTTCATTTTGTATGACATTCATACTGAATACAACTGAATACAACTATTTTTTAAGGTTTGTATTAATTGCAGTTTTGTACCTCTATACCTTATTATCTAGTCTATAAAAAATTACCAGCATCACTGTAGATAAGCTTTGCTCTATAATACTAACCACTGTATGTTGACTTTCTTTTTCCCTTAAAAAGATTCCAGCTTTTGCTTCCTGTTCCTGATTAATGTCACTCTGTGAGAAATGAAAAGGTTTCTGCCTTATCTTTTGTTTGACAGGATTTAGGGGAGTTTATAGCATTACTTCAGTTCCTTGAACAATCCCCACAGGAGCTCAGACACTTACTTCAGAGCTGTGTGAACGATTCTCACATATAATAGTAGGAAGTAGTCAAGACAAAGATGGAGAGATGAACTTTAGCTTGGATCTTGGCTCAATTTCAGCGCTACTGAATAAAAATCTGTTTGCTGTGGCATCCAGTTTTCAGTTTGTTTATGGTCCTTAACTTTGTGACATATGTATGATATAGTACTGGAAAAAATAGACCTGCAGAAGTCACCTGGTTGCATGGTTATTGCACCAGGATGAACAGAGCTGTGATGTGCTGCTTAAGAAAGCTTGTTCCTTTGAAAGCAAGGTTGAGTTTTTTTCCCCTCATTATTTTCCCAGGAAGTTTCCTTTGGCAAAGCGTTCTCTGAGAGCTTGCTATTACCCTTATTAAGAACAGCTATCTGTCTGCTGGTGCTGGTAGTTTGTTCTTATGCTGTAATGTTGCACAAATTGTAGGTTTGGGGTTTTTCCATCTTATATGTTATTTCAAAGAAATGTCATCATTATGTTAGCTTTCAGGAGTTTTTGCTACTAATTAAATTCAGCAAATGTGATCTTGTTTCTTCATGCAGGTATGAACCTCAAAATAAAATAACAAGTCCTAAATAAAGTATAGTGTTTCACACAGTTAAAAATAATTAGAAAAGACAGAGAAATACACAAAACTTTAACAGATATGCATTATTTTTATTGCTCTTTTCATTCACACCTCCTTGTTACTAATTTTTTCCTTAAAAAAACCTTCTTGCCTTTTTCTTTTAAATTTATCTCTCTCCCTTTAATTCTAGTACTTTCTGGAAAAGGTCTGGTCCTATTGTAATATAAAGATTCATAATATACGATAATTTCTGTTTCCTTGTTTTATACTACTATTCTCTGCTGAACATATTCATTTCCCAGCACAATTGTATTCATAAAAAAGTCTTGCTGTGTAAGTTGTGGTACATGTGAAGTAAACAGAAGCAAAATTTCCTGACTATCTAAAAACAATAAGTTCTTGGCACTCGGATTCCAAAAGCATTTTTGTGAATGTTGATGGAAAACAAAGTGTCAACAGCATAGCAAAATACTGTGCAAACCATTCTGCCATGTTTTCTGTGGATCTTCCTTGCTAAATAATTGGTTTCTCTATACCTCTTGTGCCTGCTTTTCTGAAATCTGAATGTTTGATTAGTGCAGTATTTAGGGTCTGGCCAGTAGCTGAGAGCAGCACTGTGTGCTTTGGCTCATCACATACTGCAATATGTATTGAATCTCGTCACTAAAGCAAGAGTATCCTTAAAAAAAAAAAGAATGGTTAGTATCGTGTCCTTGTATTATTTGTGTTGTCTGAGTTTTTTACTCCCCTAGCTTTCTAGACTGCCTTCAAATGGATTTTTCATTTAGATTTTCTTGCCTTGGGTGTCATCCGAGCTGGACAGAATTACCTTATAAAATTCCTGTTCTATGAATTTAGCTGCATGTTGTATTCATAAACATTTCTAAGTTACACAAAGAATATAAAAGCAAACTAGCAGGTGTTTCTGAACCACATTGTTTGTAAGCAAAGTCTGTGTGGAAAAATCTGCAGTGAAGCTGTAGTTAATTCATTGCAGAACAGGAAAACAGCCATCAATTCAAATTTGGCAGGAAGCACAGAGAAAGCAGTATTGGGAGGAAAGTGAGATGCAAACAAATAAAAACTGGAAGTTTATATGGAAATTCAACTATTTCTCTTTTTTTAAACTGAATTGAAGGTTTTTATTGCTTCCAATTAACCATACAAATGCTATCCCAGAAGCATTGCTCTCCTGCCATTTAGACTAGTAATACGAATGCAAAATACAATGCTGGCATCCCGTTTAGTATTTTACTGATTAAAATGGCTGTGCTTACTCTGGTGTGTTGGGTTTGGTTCCAAAACTCTCAAACATTTGAAGCAGGAAACTAATAATTGATCTGACAGCAAATGTACTGGAGATATATTCCACTGCTTCTCTTGGGTTCAGTCTGTGGTTGCGTGGCTTCCAAGTTGTACTATAATCTGATGTAGGCATGCAAGAGAGGCTTCAATAATAGGAAATTAATAAAAGGCATGTACTATAGAAAAAGGAACAAACAAAACAAAGGGAGGTAAAAGACCCCACCTTATTTATTTGTTTGTGATGGCCTGAGCTACATTTAGCCGTAACACACACCCTCAGAGAAGTGAGTTCAGCCAACTCCTTGTAGTCTTCATGTTCACCACCTCTGTATGGCTCATGAGTTATCCCTAACATCCACGAGCAGTCACTTCTTTCCTCAGCTACCAGCTGCAGTGTTGTGTTTATGATGGCTGGAGGTGAAACTTGAAGAACCTTGCTTGTTTCCAAATTGCCCATTATTGATTCCTCAGGGGTTTTTGTATGCTTCCTGCACCACTGGCCCCAGCCAGATGTCAGCCAGGACTTTGGCAGACCAACCTCACTGCTGGCCTTGAAGTCCCATCTTCTGGATGCTTCCTTGGCTGGAGTGCTTGCAGTGCACTCAGAAAGCTGAACTGTTTGCTGGCTGGGACCACTCCTTGTCATGCTAAGCATACTGGCCCTTTCTGCCAGTGTCCAGGAGTTTGCCCCTTGTTGCAAGATGAAGTCTTTCAGTACCCAGGGTGCCCTGAACAGTTTCCTTGTTGGGTCAGAACAGCACCAGCCAAGATGGGTAAATGTTTGTAGGACACATGTGAAGGATGGCTGTGATCCATAGCTGCTGTGGATGTATGCAAACTTTGTCATGCTGTGGAGACCTCTTCCCAAGCTAGACCAGTTAGGATTCAAAGGTGCAGCATTTTCACAGTCAGCTTAAGCTGTGCCCTCAGCCTGATGAGCTCTGCTGCTGAGCATGTCAGGACTTGGTTTGGCCAAATGCTAATAATACTTGTAAGCTCTTTGTGGCAAGGATCATCTGTTAGTCTGTTTTTGTCTAAAGCCTCACCTCATGAGTCCTGCTCCATGGCCAGGACTCCTAGACAGTATGTTAATATAAATAATAAATAACAGTTATAAAAATATCACAAGCATTCCTATGTCATTCACAGTCTCATTTTAGACTGCTCTCCCAACAACTGTGAGTTTAATCAGTAGATTTATAATTAGTTTTATTCACACTGAATGATTTAGGATGTTAATATGCAAATTTGGAGGCAAGGGGAGCCTTTCCTATGATAAACCAAAAGAGGATGGTCACTGTGGAGAATGTTCTTTTTTGAATGTTTTTTGGGGTTCTTTTGCTATATGGAGACACCCTTTTCTTGCTCAGCCTCAGTATGCTTTAGAAAAAAAGCATAGTGAGGCTTTAGAAAAGTTTGATTTAAATTGAAGAGTCTTCCTTTTAGGACTATCAAGTGACTTCTCAAAGATCTTATTTATAAAATATCGTAGTGATTGTTTCAATTTTTTTTTAATAGAAAGTTTAGTAAACTGAAGGATTCCTGGGATAACATTTGAAGATGGCAAAAAGAAAAATATTACTACTGCTGAAGTGATAATGGTAGGCAGCTGAAATGTAAACTTGCCCTTATCATGGCATTAATCTTTGCTATAAATGACTGTCTTGCCTTGGTTTGGGGAGGGCAGCTGGCTTCCAGGAAGAGCTCATTTTGTACCCATGAAAAATGCAGGTTGCACATTGGAAGAACTGTTAGATTTGCTTTCATATGCTGGAGGCTTTCTGCAAGTTCAGCTATGACTTGCATTATGTTGCTTTAATGACACTGACTTGAGTGAGTATTTCAGAAATGGCAAGCTTTTGAAGATAATCTCTTAAGTATCTGTAAGTATCAGGAAAAACAATAGTTTAACAAACAAACGCCATTTGCCACATAGCTTAAATTTGCACTTAATGAGGTGAAGGATCAGTGCCTTCCTTGAGGTGCTATCTTTGAAACTAAGAACTTATTGAGCCATGATTTTACTCTTCAAAACAAATCTCATAGTTGAAGCTTTTGACTTTTCTTAATAGTTGAGGAAATACCACACGTTTTGGAGACATGTCCCATCTTCAGGAGTTTGCAGTGAAGGAGTTGGATGCCCTGAGTCTGCGAATGTGTTGCCTGTGTCTTGTGAGGAATGAGGAATGTGGAACTGTTGCAGTTGTATCCTGGCACCTGAAATTTTTGTGTGTCTTCTGTTGTAAAATTGATTAGTTTGCAATGAGGATATAAAAAGAAGCACTGAGCTAGAGTACTGCAAGTGTTTAGGCCAACACACATAAAATATGCAGAGCTACAACTGTCCATGTCTTGAAGCTAAATAAATACCAGCTTTTGTCCTTAGCAAGGAAAACTAGACCTGAGGTTATGGTTGCTTTCAGCTATTCTGAATTTGGCATTTCTACAAATGACAGCACTGGCCTTCATATTAGCTGGAGTGGGCAAATGACCTGGCTAGAAAATACCTTTCATCTTACAGCATGAACAGAAAGGCAGGCAGGAGGGAAGGAATAGGCTCACCAAGTTGGGAAAAGAAGTGTCGTTTCATTAGTTTAAAATAGTTCTGACACTGCTACAGAGTTTAAACTTAGATGCACTCCTTAAGGTATTGGCCAAAAGCAAAGGACACAGGAACCCAGGAAAGTCTCAATCTCAAATGAATAATTTAAAGGTTGTCTGTGTTTAAAATTATACTTAGTAGTATTTGCACTCCCTAATTCTGGAAAGCCTCTCACAGGTTGGAGTCTGTAGGTCTGTGCTATAAATACCATCTCTGATCCCCAACTGTCTTTCTCAGTGACATGTAGCCTCTGCTGCAGGGAACAGCTAGACCAATGCTGATAACCAGATAACAGCAGCACTGGAAGTGTGAAAAGGGAGGGTAACTTCCCAAAAGCTCTTAACCTGAGAAGCCCTTGGGTGGCAAGCAGGAAGAGTTTTCACAGTATAGTCAGACCAACAGATTGGCCATCTAAAGATGGTCCAGGGAAGCTCAGGCTCCCTTGACTTTCTCTTGTGAAAAGAGAGCAAGCAGCAGTCTGTTGTCACCCTGGCCCTTGGGCTGAAGATGGTGGCAGAAGAATGCTGTCTCTAATCCCCTCCCTGGCTGCAAATCAACTTGGTGAAGTCTATTGCAGTTAATGTCTGCTAGCAACTGTTCGTACTGTTTCTATGCTGAAAACCTTTCCAGGCACTCTTAAGTGGGTTTATTTTAGATGATGTACATGTTACTAGCAGGAGCCTATGTGCTGAATGCAGATGATGGAACGTGTCTTGCTCCAAAGATCACATTGCAGTTGTTTCGCTGACTTAAAGCAAACGAGCAAAAAGGCAAACTAATGGAAAACTGGTGCCTTAAAGACCCATGCAAAGTGATTTCTTTAGATTAAGAGCCCAGAAAAATTCTGTAGTCTGGTGCTCTGGTCAAGAGTTCATAGAGCCTGAAATACCTAACACTGAATTCTCCTTGTCTTTGCATTCCTCACTGCTCCTGGACTAAAGCCACTTGCTTCCTGCTTGGCATGGTACTTTCCAATTGTAATGTGTTTCCTCTTAAAAGTCCAGAGTATCTAATGATACTATTGTAAACCTGTTAAAATTAATGCTGCAGAGGAAACAGTTAATTGCTTATGGAAAATACAGTGATAGGCTGAGCTATCTGACTGAGAGACATCAAAACCATTGACAATTAACCTTTTGAAAGCTGAAAAACCTTGTGATATCATGTGCACATCTGCCCCACGGCTTAGTAGGAGAACTGCACATTCGTTTATGGACAAGCAATAAAACTAATGGTCAAAAAATTAATATTGTAATACAGAGGCAATCCTTAGCTCTTTTGGTGTGATGTCCTTCTGTTAAATCCTCACTATTGCCATGTATTTGTTTGTTTCTGCCTCCTCATCTACATGTGGGAAGCACTATTACTTAGATGGCCAATGTCTGGTTTTCTTTGGAACAATAGTACACGCTGATTTATTACTGCATGAGGTGTGAAAGGGAGCTTTCAGGCTTTTCAATAAAGGGAACTTGCTAAATGTGTGTATGCATCCAAGTGTGTACCGAGTTCAGCTCAGCTTTTTTCAGTCCATTCTGTTATGCTATTTCATTACCTTGGCTTTTCTCCTTTGAATTGTAGAATTCTCATGCAAAATTTAGACCCTATGTGTTACCCCATAAAGCCAATAGTAAATATTATGCTTTCCCCCATTCCCCTTTTTCTTATTTTTTTTAGTCATAATGTTGGTATTATTTGATCTCCTTTTACTGCTAAAAAGATGTTACTTAATATGTTGCAAAGTGGTGTTGGTGTGTTGGGAGGCATGTTGGACTTGGTGCCAGATTGTGACACTTTCCCTTGCACCTGTTGTGAGGCAACACATTTCAGGCCTTGAATTGATAGCCCAGGCTGCTGATGCTCTTGCTGCTTGCCATTTATAACTGTTGGGTTGGATGGGTGCTGTGTAGCTTGGCTGCACAGCCAGGAAATCCTACGGGTGTTACCAAGCCTTCCTAGATATTTCTCATACCTTTTCTTAACAAAAGCTGCCTCATTGCTGTTGTCCTTTGAATACCATTTCTAGTTTGGTTGGAAAGAGGCTTGTTGGTTTTTCCAAAACCAATCCTAACTTTACCACTCTTGCCTAGCAACAGCATTAGGGATCTTAGAGCTAATGCCTGGTGTTGGCTAAATTACCTAAGTAGTCAGTCAGTCATTGAATTGTCATCTTTGCATTCAAGCCAGGATATAATGAAGTTATAGAGGTTCCTGTGAAGCTGCTTTTGGTGAGTGCCCTCAGGGGGAAGCTGCAGGCCTGACTTGCTGGTAATAGGCATGAGAAGATGCAGCACAATAAAAAGCTCACGTGTCAGTGGGACATAGGCTCACCACGCAGGCAGCCTACAGGAGGGATCCAAGGTCATTTTGGCAACTAAAGAGAGATGGACTGTGAAGCAGGTCTGTTTCCTTGGCCAGCAGTGCATGGATCAAGAATGCTGGTCAGTGGTTTTTTGGTTTTAACCTTCCCGTCCTTCCTATCTCCTCTTGTCCTGCAGCCCACAGCAGTGAATAGGGTGGTGCTATAAATGATCTCTACCTCTCAAGCCTGGTTTTCAGACCAAAAAGCCTGGTTGGCAGATCTGCTAGATAAGAAGTGTGACGTTTCTGTATTAAATTCTGGAGTTACAAAGATCAGCCACAAAGTATTAGCACCACTATACAGTATGTCCTCTGTATTTAAAAGGGAGGATAGTGGATAGTTTCAGTTATTTGAGGTTTCAAGTAATCTAGGGCAATTTTCAGTGTAATTAATATATGTCAGGAATTTGACCCTTGTGGGGATAACATGAAGTTCCTGATAACTGAGGTGATACTGTAAACAAGTTGTGAAAATTGTGCCAGAACACTGTCTGCACAGGTCAGTAGCGCCAGCTAATAAAATATCTCAACTTTTAAACTAGAAAAATATTTCATGCAACTTTCACTTGACATCTGCAGAAGCAGAGAAAAAACCTTTCTTTTTGTACAATTCCTGGATATTTTCTTTCATTAAATTTCTTACCTCTAATGAGATCAGATAGTAGTTGCTCCTTAAACTATAGTTACTGCATGAAAGGGAAAACTTGAAATGTTCTGAGAGTGCCACATGCACCAGACACAAATACACTGTTCTGCTGTACTGTTTGTTTCTTTTCAAAGAAAATACAAGCAGACTTTAAAAAATTAATAATTACTACTACAGGCTTGATACTATATATTGTAAACTGTATTTTCTGATATTTCAGAAAACAAATTATGAATCAATGCAAGAATTGCATCAGTCATTGACAAAACTTTTTGGTTTTTAGATTTAGTTCAGTTTAGATTTTTAGTTGTAAACTGGTAAATAAAACAGAATGGTTCACAGGGAGTACTGTCAGAGCTCTTACAAAAGCCTCTTAAAGAGGTAAAGAGAAGTACATAAATAAATGTGAAAAAGAACACATAACATTTGTAACTAAAATCAGTGTTTAGTGACAAACTAGCATAAAAAAAGTAATATGACATGAAGTTTGTTGCAGGAGGCTGAGTTTTGTTTTGCTCTGTATGTTTCGAGAAGTTAGGCTAGATTGATCTTCTCCCTTAGTGTACATGCCTGTATTTTATTTTTACACTGCTGAATAGTGGCTGGGTGGAATCTGATATGTCAGTGGGCTAGAATTTTAGACAAGGAAGAAGCAAGATAGTCACATCCTCTTGGACAACTGCTGCAGCCCAATAAAAATTTGAGTAAGCAAGGTATTAGCAGAATTATTTTAGAATGGGTGATGCTTTATCTTCAGCAATATTGCAACAGTTTTTCCCTTGTTCTTTCATTCTGTCTGAAACAACCCAAAGAGCAAACTTCAATCCAATATTATTATTAGTTTTAAGGGAATTTAGGATCTATTTCTTCAGACCTGTCTGGCCTCCATTTTTGTGCATCTCAGATCTTTGAATGACACAGTCAGCACTGACCCAAATCTGTTTTCCTGCAAAGTATAAACTTGCTGACATGAATCTCCTCTTCCCTGTTATGCTATGTGGCACCTCAAGTCAATGCCTTCAGGAGTTTGTAAGAAAAAACAAGAAAAAACATATAGGAGCAGGAAAAAACAAAAGGGACAGAGAAGGACAAGGTATTTGTCAGCACGGTGTTATCAGCAAATTCAGTATCTGTATAGTGTAGCAAGAAAATAGAAGAAACTCAGTATCTATATAGTATAGCAAATGCCATTGGCATTTCAAAGACATAACTAATGCAGAATTCTGGGGGGGATGATGGAATAGTTCTGATGAAATTTAGAGGAGGCTACTCATAAGCATGAGGACTGTGTGTGAGAAAATCCAAAATCTGCCTAGAGTCAGCACCCACAGTATTAGACAAAGTTGGCTAGTTCCCAGGGGTGTTTGAGACCTTAAATGCTCTTTAGTCCTTACCCTCTGGTTGATCAGAGATTAATCACTTGCTTTTTTAAATACTATTACCCAATCTCTTGAGCCACCCAATCCTGATTAAAATTTACTTTTTAATTATGATCCAAGAGAACTGAAACTCCTTTGGATTCCAGACCTTTACATATTTTTTGAAGAACTGAGAGTTCTTGGTGTTCTCACACTTATATCAAAGACTCTTGCAGATAGTTTATCTTCCCAAGAGTAGTTCACCTTGCTTATTCTTTTTCATTTGGCTGAAATTTATTGAGCAATACTAGAAATCCTTAATACAACTTTAATACAAACTATTATATAAGTAAATTACACACCAAGGACTTTGAAGATTGTGGTCAGTGTTCTCCATCACAGCTTCCAATGTAATTTATTCTTTTTAAAGCAGCATAGATTTTTTTTTTCTATAGATTTGCAGGTTGGAAAAATAAAAATGCCAGACTGAGGGTGGGAAGTAAATCAGAGGAAAAACAGTCAACTACTCTATTCAGGATAGTGGAAGATGGAGCTTAGGATATGCCAGAGAATGCAGAACCCTGGATAACCTCTGTGGTGTGAGTGTGGGCAGCTCACTGCACAGTTTACTTGGATTTGGCAGCTCTCACCCTTGCTCAGGACAGCCACATCAGCTCTTGCAAGAGAGCAGCTTTATGCCAGCATCTTTCTCATTTGAGGGCAAATGGGCCAAATGGCCTTAGCAGAGCAGCACAGCACATTTAAGGATTTCCAGGTAGTCCCAGAAGGCGGGTGCAGCTCAGGTGCTAGCTGACTCTCCACTCTCCTGGTCTCTGCAGTCACAGGCATGCTGAAGTCCCTGTGAAGCTCTGGTCCGGCTGACACGTACATGAAGAGTATGCAGAACATGTGTGACCAGGGTCTGGTGCCTCCTGGGTGGCTGGGCTCCTGTGCTGCAGTTTGGGCAGTGTTCCTGCATCACCTAAGGTGGTTGCATAGCTCTGTATTTGAATGGAGCTACATCTGCTGACCTTGTAAACCCCAGGTAGCTCCTATTGGGGACTCCAGATTTAAGTGCTGGTTGTCTTCAGCACAGTGCTGAGCGTCAGCTGGGTCAGTGCATTCAAGCAAGGCAGTCCTGTGTCTGATGAATGTATTCCCCAGATGCTAGGAAGGGCAGTGTAGAAGTGCTTGCCAAAGGCAGTAAATCCTGCTGGCCTTGAGCTGATTTTGGGTAGCCATGTGTAACATTTGCATTCTCCAGAAATCTACACCTGTGGGAGTGGTTTGGTGGGAGACGTGAGCTGGCTGGGGACCGAGACTCTGCAGTGTTTTAAATCAGCTAATTTGCTGGCAGCTTCGTATTGGTGCTGGAGCTAGTACAGCTGACTTCATGGTCTTTGATGCCTGGCCTAATAATCTTGCTAGACTCTACTGGTTCTGCTGTCTAGATATACCTCTCTGATCAACTCTGAGTCCTGGCCATTTGCTGAGGAAAGGAAAAAAATCATATTTATGTTAAACTTACTGTTTTCCTTTATACAGTCTCATCAGCTAAGTTTTATTACATTTTTTTATGTGGCTTTAAATTGAAAGAGTTTTCAGAAGTAGCAGGTGAGGAGCTTGGAAGCTTGTTACTTGATGGTTATTGAACACCTCTGCTGGCCTTATTTGTGACTGTTGTGAGCAGGAGCCACTGGCTATACCCAGGTAAGCTGAATTATAAGCATGATTGGCTCTTTTCTTCTAACAGACAAAATTTTATCTCAGCTCTGGCAAGACAGAGGGTAGAGTATTAACTGAAGTTTTAAGAATAAATTATCAGTGATAGCTGATTTGTTTTCCTTTTCTGTTCCCTTCACCAACAAAAAATACAAGCTATTTCTGCCATCTTTGCTGCATAGATCCTTTTTCTAAGGACCTGGTGTGATCCATGTGATGAGCACATCTTCCTACCCTTGTTGCTTTGTGTATTCTGGGGGGAGAGAAGGTGCTGCAGCAGTACACCTCTAATGTGTTGAAGAAAACTGAACAAGAGGGATATCGGTCCTGTAAGAAGAAATACCCTTTCCTGTCCTCTGTTCTGCTGTCCAGAGGAACCAAAACAAAGACATTGTGAAAGAGCTAGGAAAATGCTTTGCAATAGGAATGAACCATATTAAAGAAGTCTTCCATTCTTTCTCTCTTGCTTTAATCATTGATTTTATTCCATTAATTTCAGGAAATTCTGCTTCTTAAGTACATTATATTATTGTACTACATTTTATTAGTCCTGAAAGCTTAGTCTTCACAACTGCAAATTACACAGGCATCCAGATGTAATCCATTAATCCTAATTTCCAAATGGCTCTTCAAAGGCATGCTTGCATGACCTCTATAGACTCAGTGAACAGTAGCAATTTAAGTAATTTAAGTAGGCTATTCTGTGCAGTCAATCTAGGTTTGCAGCTACAATAGCTTCAGGAATAGTCATGCTATTTCTTGAATCTAGAGACTGCTTACTAATGGTTGAAAAGGAATGGAAAAAAATCACTGCCGGACTACTGGGTAGCTCATCTTGCCATGAATATTTACCATAAAAAGCCCTACCAAAGCCAGAGATATTCAAGATCACTGGTAATTATGGCCGTGCCATCTAGACACCAAATGTATGTTTTCATATCTGGGAAAGAAACCATAAACACATGGATATAGTATTGGAGTATTCCATAATTCAAGCTGTTATACTGTATATGGTCAAAGTCACCAATGGTCACTGATCTACTGGGCATGTTTTTGCACAGATATTTTGATTTTCTGTAAAATTCACTTGCAGAAAATGGAAAATTATTCATTTTCTTCCTCTTCCTTTTCATCACCAAAGTAATTCTAGACACTGAAATATGAAAGCTATTTATTTTTTCAGTTGAAGTAAAAACAAGGTAGATTTTTCATGAGGAATGTGCTGGAACTTCATTCATTAGAAATAGCCAATTAAAAAAAAAAAAATTTGGCTTTTGGACTGGAACAGCTTCTTTTAGAAGTGTTTTAAGGAGGCCCCAACCTGTACATTTAAGAAGTCCGGTATGTTTTATGTAATGTTGGCATGAAAATGCAAAGCTGTGAGTGGGGGGAAAATGTATGTCAGGTATCATGTAACAGCAGCAAAAGATTTCTGATGTTTATCAAACCTTGAACACCATAGATTATTAAAACATATTCCTTGGCAATAAAGAGTAGATGTTTAGTTTGAAAGGAGAAGTGGAATTTGTTGCTTTTTTTTGCAGAGGTCATGAACTGAACAGGAATGAGTCCTCCTTGGCAGTTTCACTATTTTGCTGTTTGCCTTGGGGAATAGAGATTTGGTCTGATTTTAACAGCTACTGCCAGGCCCCGGGCCCCCACAAGCAGCTTTCTTGCATCGTTTGAGGCCCACCTACAGCAGTTGTACTTGGACAGAGGGATGAAGAGGCCCTCCAACAGCTCAGGATGCAAAGTGTCCTGATCCCTGAGGTGGATTGCTGAGAGAAGTCCAAGTATTGACAAGTGTTACAATTTTCTGGCTTTAAATGGAAGATAGCTTTGCTTAATATATTAAGCAAAAAGGAACATACCATGTGAAAGAAAAGAGGCAAGAAAGTAAAGTCGTGCTAGAAGTGAGTAGTTACTGCAATTAGAAAAAGTGTTCTGAGGCTGCCAGGTGGCAGTCATACATTCAGTTTTAGAGGTTTGATTTCATATCAATTTTAATTTTAAGTAGTAATTTCTTCTGAACCTTTACAGTTTCAGACCTAAAGAATAAACTTTAGAAAATTGCAGCTGTTCTCTGGCCCTGAATGCACAGCTGGTCCAATATAGCTGGATGTCATAAAACTTCAGATTATGCTCATCATGCACATATTTTCATTAAAACCCTATATTTTGGGGATTATACGATTGTGATGAAATCTGCTTCTATGCCTGATGGGAAGACAGCTGATAAATTACATAGGGAAGGTAAGAGTTGAAGCTAGACCTCCAACACAGTTTTGTGTTTCAAATTAATCAGGTTCTTGTGTATCAGAAAAGCATTATGTATAATTCTCACTATTGCTCATTTCTGTTTCCTTTGGTTTTTGTCCTTGCCATTTGATTTGGATGTAGTGACAGAGAAAAAATAAAAGCAGTCAGTTGTGATCACAGGTTGAGAAGTATTTTTTCAGATAGTGAAGCTGCATGCAGATGTACTGATTATGCTTGTAATAGATGAGGCTGGTCAGATAATTAATAATACAATCAGACACACCTTTTCAGGTGGAAAGGTTCGTGATGCACATAATTTTTCCTCATTTTCTCCTCTGCAAGATCCACTCCATCCCAAAGGGTTTTTTGCAAGTTGAATCAGATGGTTTCCTGGAGCTGGGTCCCTTGAATAGTCAACCCTGCTCTTCCTGGTAAACAAGGTTATTTTCTCTACAGTCAAGTCAAAATATAGAAAGCAGGTGTTGGGTATCAGTGCCCTGGGATATCAAATGTGATCAAAGGGATCCCATGAAGCTTAGACTCTGCAGGCAGAGAAAAGAAGGCAGGTTATGTGAAAAAAGGTATCTTTTGTAGACTTGCTAGTATTATTTAGGATAATGTGGAATAAATTTTAGCACATACATTTGCTTTTCATAGGTAATCATCTTTACGACCAAAGTAACCCTCTTGGCAGGAGTACATGAATAGATTTTAAAAAATATGTGTTGTGCCATGGCTTAACACACAATTGCCCTGACAGTAGTCTAGAAGGGCTCAGGTTTATTCAGCACTGCTTGGTTTAATTGATGACTATATGTAACACATAAAGGACTTACTTGTGTTGGAGATTAAGCTGTTTGTGGTGTTCCTTTGGACTACCCTAGGGCTATACCTTTTAGGTATATTGTTCATGAGGTAATTCAAATTTATTTATCTATGTTTTTCAGGATTTGGTTTTTGTTTTTTGTTTTGTTAAGCAGTGATAAGCTTTAACACTATGTCTAGCAAAAAAAAATTCCCATATTTAATACTTAGCTTAGTTTCTTTAAGTAAAGGTCTCCTTTACTTAAATTTTGTTCTCCCAATATCTGATGTAGTGGTTCTTAAAAGTTTAGATTTAAAGTTTATGTATTTTTGTTTTCTTTAAGCAATTTGTTGGGAGGGCTGTCTTTCAAGTACTTCTAAATCCATAGTCAGACTCTGTACTTCTTGACACTGCAGGTCTGGATAATAACACACAAATAAACCAAACTTAGGAAACAGCATATTCTTTTTAGTTGTGAAGTTCTTGCCCATTTTTATATTTTCCTGTAGAGCTTGTTTGTGGGGACAACAACTGCAGGGATGTGCTGAGAAAGGCAAGTGTCCAGTTTCCCCAGAGGATGTCTAGGGGGAGTCATTGTGGCACAAGCTGTGGTTTCAAGGTTGAAACCCTTGAGATCTGTGTTTAGGTTACTCCTGCACTCATAATGTGAGTGCAAATAAAGGTCAAGTTTGTGTTCAGGACCTTTCTTCCTCTCCTTCAGTCCAGCTGTTGCCAGGAGGATGGATAAGAAGTAGCTGCCACAAATGGGAGCTCAGGTTGCCCTCAGAGCATGATGTTGTGATGTTGGTTTCATTCTTGCCTCTTTTGTAGCTCTTTGACCAACTCACTCTGACATATCTTTTGTATTGACCCACTTCATAGCCCCACCAAGAAGGTGGAGTGAGATAAATAACAATTCTTTCCATCACAGCAAAAGGAACCATGCCTTGCATTTTTGCTGGTTTTGTGTTTTTACCCATCTGGCTCTTAATTTGCAAGGTGAATTCCCAGTGGGTTCTAGGAGTGCTTGGCTACAATTCACTGTATGAGAATTTGTTTTAACCCTGTTCTTAGTGAGCTTTTTTCACAAATATTTAAAAAAAACAAAACAGTGAAGGTTGGTAACAGAAGAAGTCATAAAACTGAGACTGAATTCCTCAGAAGCCAAGCACTATCATCTGGTACCACATCTCTCACTGAGAGAGTGAGCTGCAGGAAGGAGTGGAAAGGAAATGTTATCCTCTTCCTTGGCTACAGCATTGCTGTTGCCATAGAATGTGGCATCAGATAGGAGCATCCCTTCAAGACCTGGTGAAATCTAAAATCTGTTTGACATCTGGCTGTGATTTCATCAGCATTGGAGCCAGTGAATAGCCTGGAAATGTTTTGGGTTTTTTTGCTTGCCTATGTTCTGTCTTCAGTGCTGTAAACAAAGCCATCTTAGGGTGTGTCTTGGTTTTGGCAAATCTGAGGGAGTTCACATCATCTGATCATCATCAGCTGCTCTCTCCCCCAAAGACATGGATGTTGATTGAGCCCCTATTTGTCTAAATGTTTAATTCATGCCTTCTGGGATAATGACCTGATGTAGCAAGGGGTAATATCAGGACCTACTTCACTAATGAAGTCATAGAATCAGCCTTGTGCTCATGCTTTGTGCACCCCTCCCCCCCTCCCATGGTTTGTTTTGCCTGTTGAGTTGAAGTCTGCTCTTGCTCATATTCATTCTCCTTTGCCCAGCTTCCATTCACATTATTGAAAAGAGATAAGTTTTTATATAATCAATAGTAGTGTCAAAGTTGTGCACTATTTTCTCACTCTAGACACCTGCAGATTTTTGCCCTAGTGAGCCTGGTTAGGAGCTGCAGGAACTTAGCACCTTGGCACTTCCAGCCAAGTTATCTTTGGAGTCAGATACTGAGATACCAAAAGGGAGTTGGGGTTTTTTAGCCTGGAGGAGGCTCAGGGTGGATCTCATTGCTCTCTACAATTACTTGAAAGCAAGCTGGTCTCTTCTGCCCTGCCTCCAGTGAGAGGACTAAAGGACATGACTTTAAGATGAGACAAGGGAGATTCAGATTGAGTATTAGAAAAAAATTCACTGTAGGATGATCAGGCATTGGAATAGGTTTCCCATGGATGTGGTGGAGTCACATCCCTGAAGATGTTTAATACACATCTGGATCTGGCACTGGATGACGTGTTGTAGGGGTTCAGGGGTTACAGGGGCAGTGCTGGGTGGATGGCTGGACTGGATGACCTTGAAGGTCTCTTACAACTTTGATGATTTTATGATTCTATTATTTTCTCTTCAGGCAGACTTAGACATTACCTGAAGGCCACTTAGAGCCACGTACGGGGTTTCTGGTGTGTTTTGTGCAGTTGAAGTACACTACCAAGTGGCCCGTTTCTTCACACAATTTTAAAGGTGGTTTTTTGCCTTTCTGACAAGGAAGCAGGACTGTTATTAAAGAAGAAACATCTTTTCCTTCTCGAATGTTCAAAAAGAAACAGAAAAAGGCTGGGCTTTCTTGGCAAAGGCAGCCTTCACCAGCTTCTCAGGGGTGTGCAGGAAGGCTCTACCTGTGGAACCGGACAGTGCCGTGCCGGGGAGAGCCCTGCTCCTCCTGATTCAATCTGATCATCGCGGTGTTTATTCTCAGGACCTGCCTCTTGCCTTTGCGGCTCGCCCGATGCGCGGCCGGCGCTGCCGCTCTTGCTGCGCTGTCCCCAGCGGGGCCCGGGCGGGTGCCGGGAGCGCCGCTGCCCTGGGTGCGCTCCGGGCGCTGCGGCTCCCCCCGGCCCCGCTGCTGCCCCTGAGAAGGCGAGGATCGGTCTGGCTGGCGGGCTGGTAAGTCCTGCTTCCCCTCCCTGCTCCCAGGGATCATCTCTTTCTGGTTTTTTTCCCCCCTAGCGTTTAATTTTCGTGGGTGAAGCTACTGTGTGCCAGAATCCTTTTGAGATGTAAGCAGTGCTGTCTCCCCTTGATGTTCTGGGAGGTGCCTTCAGTTCTGGTCTGCTGTCAGCCTTCCTCTTCTGCAGATTACCCATCCTCAGCTTCTAAGTGAATATGTTTTAACTATGATCCGTTTCCTTCCAAATCTACTGATGTGGAGTTTGCCACAGAAAACAATCTTTTATGTAATTTTATTAGATATATACAGCAAAGCATATTGGATGAACAGTAAAACACACACATACACATGCACACACATGCAGATATATATATTGTTAAACATATGTATATGGTTAGACATACACAGAAAAGCATACTGGAGAAATAGTAACACATACACATATATATATACATACATACATACGTAAATATATAGATTATAATTTCCTAGCCTTTCTTAGAGAAATTTTTTCCCGGCGGACTTGAACTGAATATTTCAGTATTTATATGAACCTGTGAATCAGGCAAGATCCACTGCTTTTATATGGATAAATTATCACCACTAATCACTTACATAAAATGGAAAAATAGGGCTTTTAAGAACTGCTCAGAAAAGCAGTTCAGAAATTTCCCTTTATTTATTTTTTTTTAAATTTTAGAGATCTTCTAATTTATTCTGGAGCAGGGAAAATATCAGCATTCCAGAAATGAAAAAGGCCACCTGTTTGTCTGCAGCTGTCCTGCAAAACAGAGCAGTGCTACTGGCAGCTAATAATATCTCCAGCTTGCAGAAGTGGCATGTATTTGGCGTTTCATTCAGTGTTCTGTGCAGACACACAGCTTGGCTTGTTTTTATTTTCCCCAAGTTTATCTGAATATTTCATCCAGGCCCTGCAGTAGCACATCTGACAAACGATGGCTCCACTGTGATGAGCTGTAGAACCGATTTGCAGTGCGAATACAGTGAGACTTTTTTGTATGTATTGTGGTGGATGAAAGGAATGGAAGTGAGCCAAATTCAAGCTGCTTCCCATTGCATCTGATCAGCAGATCCTATGGAGAGAATTTGCCTGCTGTGAATATTTGATTCTCACTAGCTTGAACTATCCTGTGTGTTGGCAGTGCTACTGTGTGAATTTGTGGTAGCTTTGCAGGGTGTCTGTCCTACTCAGTTGCCAATTTCTGAGTGTTTTTTTACAGAGTTCAGGATTTTGTCCCATTCTTTTGTGAGGAAAATTACTTAATGCTGTACAGTAAATATTTTTTCATATTTATAACACACAAGTTAAAACAACAAAAAAAAATTAGAAATGAGCAGTGTGTTATGTTTTCCCCCCTGCCTCATTCCCTCTCTCCACCTTCACAAAGGTGTAACCCCTCCACCACCTACTCTCTCTGCATTATCTTCAGATAATAGTCCTGGCAAAGTGATTTTGTAGAGGTGGGTCTGTCAGATTACACACCAGAAAGGATGAAAAGGTGTTGAAATGCAGCTGTGAGAGCAGGAGAATTTTTCCCTTCCTTCCCATGCATCCTTCTGACTAAGTTCTCAGTGACTCAATGCTCTGCACCCTTATCTGTCCATGATCCTTCTTGCTGGTTCATGGCTGGCTTTGACTGGGAGTTTGCAGGCTTATGTGTTGGTTAATTTTTTGTTTCTGAAATTCAGTATAGTGAAACGTTTGCATTAATAATTTTTGGGTTTCTATACTTACAAGTAAATGACATTACTTGTAGTGCTGATGTGACAGTAACTGTCAGGACTCTGCTGAGGCAAGCAGAAAAGGGCTGGGATTTAAGCTATCACTGTATCCTGTGTTTGTGTCCTGTGCCTGTCACCACACTGAAGCCCTTGTCTTCTCTAGGCAGCCGATTTAGACCTTCTGTCATTTTATAAATTAAACATGGGTAAAATAGTATAGCTGTGATGTCTACAGATTACATATTTATAATTTGTAGATCCATATGAATATAGATATTTATGGACATAATTTTTTATATAAAAATAATAGAGAAAATTTGCAAAATAAATTTAGGCCGTGACCTATCAGCTTCTTCTTCCTCTGTGTATATGAAGGACGAAAGCCAGAAGATTTTTGATTGTACAGTGGTGTGGGATAAAACCAAGGAGAGCCAGCAAGAGACAGGTGCAGGTCCTCTTGGGCTGTAGGAAACTATATACTGACCAAATGACCAGTTCTCTGTCTACTCCAACACTGCAGCTACAGAAAGTAATGGCTGAGAGAAAAGAAGTGTCATGTCCATTTAATACATTGAGGAAATTGTATGATAGTGCCTCGTAGGGGCTGCCAGAGGGAAAAAATTCTGGTTGTGTGTCTTCCAAGATGATTGTAAAAGATACCAGTCTGTTAGCTGAGGCACAGCAGCTGGCCACCCTGAGATCATTGCCACTGCAGTGTGACCCATTTGCATGACCTATTTAACTCTGACAAGTTGTAAGGAGCTGGGCAGGCACATTAAATGCGTCTTTTCAGTCACCTATCTAAAGTAAGGATGGTTTTTATAACTTGGTACTTGTAAACCTGGGGTTTTTTTCTGCATTCTTTATTCAGCAATGACACAGAGTGGTGTTTTAGGTGCCTACAAAGAATGCATAGTTAGAGCTAACAGACAATGAACAAAAAATTGCCTTGAAAGATAAAAGCAAAATTTTCTGAGAACTGAAGAAATCAGGACCTGGTCAATGCAAGGTGTAGTAATCCTGAGTGAAAGCTTTGCTGGGAGCTGGGTCTTAACTTTAAGACTACTTTCTCCCTTTAGTGGCTTAGGAGTGCTTTTGTCCAGTGACTCAATGGAACTAACAAATGTGAATTTCATAGAGCAAACCAGGAAAAGTTTAGTTATGCAGTAGTATAAGATGCATTTTTGGCTTGGGGCTAGGCAGCCTAGGCAGGTGTCCTTGAGTAAATATATCACTTGAAATCATTTTCTTTGTTGGATTTTTCTTCAATCCTTTTCCACAAAGGGCCATTTTTAGGACCATTGGGAAGTAAAAATTATGAGATTGTTAGCAAAAGCAGAAAATTCTTTCAGGGCTCACTGGTTGCATCTTGTTGGCATGTGTGGTTATTTGTGCCCATACTGGATACCAGCTTTCTGAGGGTTTGGGTGGTAGTGTCAGTGACTGTTAGCAAATATTCATATCATGACCATAAAAATAAAAGCATATAGCCAAAGAGAAGTAGGTGATGCTGGGTTTTTTTGAGAAGTAGTCGTTTGTTCATCAGGAAAAGAACAGTTTCCAAACTATGTGGCTGCCAAATAACTGGTATTTTTGTTACTGCATATTATAACTCAGATGTGAACTTCTGGCATAAAGATGGGTGCAATTAGTTATCTTCAGCATTCCTCCTCCTTTGATTGTTTTCTAAGTCTGTTAGGTTCCTATGACCTCTACGTCCTGTATATTTTTGTTAAATTTGGAAATACCGTTAGAAACTTCTTTTTTTAATGCTTTTGCATTTTTTTTTCAATTAATTAGATTTACACATTGCTCCACCAACCATTTGAGAGTGACCAGGACTGTCCTCCATCAAAGACTAAATATAAGAGTTATTCATGATGCAGTCGGAAAAATTATAATGCAAACAGTAAGCCAGATGGAAAATTTTACAGGCATCTTTTCATGTCATGAATGATGCTGTCTCTCTGGGTTATGGGCTCTCTGCTCTCTCAACTGCTGTTCCTTCCCCCACTGGCTCCCCTCCAGAGCTGTTAAGTTTCAGCCAGGGAAGAAAGGGAGATTTGAGCTCCTCTGAATTTCCAAGTCTGTGTTTTCTGTGGTGTGGCTGGCGAGCTTTGTGTGCGAGAGTGTTGGCATGCCAAGAGCCACGGTGATTAGCATGCTGCTCGCAGAGCAAGCAGGGCTGCTCTCCCCGAGCCCCAGGAAAAGGCCTGGGAGCAGATGTGGGGAGAGCCCTGCTCACCAATCCTCCTCTGTCACACAGAGTGGGTAGGAGCTGAGCACCACCAGGCTCCTCTGCTTCCCAGCTTTTATGAAAATAGGTCTCCACCACATGCCGTGGTTCTGCTCCTGTGTGGCAGCTTAGCTTTAGGTTTGAGATGAGGCTCCTCAAAGAATATAAATTTGTACATTGTATCTTTACTTGTCCACACATCTATCATTCCAGTTGCTGATCTAGAAACGTATATGCCTAAAAACTTATTCTCTACTGGCCTGCAAGATTTATCCATGTAAAACATATTCTCTGGCTCTGTAACAGGGGAGTTGTGTACATGCATGTGCATAAAACCTGTACTAAATCTGTATGCACACATGCAGATTCAATCTCCTTGGTGCGAACCAAAGTATCATCGCTTGGACTTGGTTTGAAAGAGACTTGTATCAGTTTTTACTTAGCCTCTCTTAGTTACTGACTTTTAATCTTTACACTTTGAAAAAAGTAAATCCTCCATAAGAAGCACTACGAAACTGGTGTCTCTTCGTAGAGACAGTGGCCATGTGAAGTGTAGCTTCAAGGATTCTGTTTCAGGAGAAAGTACCTATCTCTTTTCTCAGTGGCTTCTGACTGGTTACATTTGGAGAGGCAAGAGAACAGTTGTGTTAACTGCCTAGATCATATCTGACGTGCAAAGTCTGTTCTGAACAAATTGCTTGCTTAAATGATGATCGGCTTTTTCATATCTACTCTTCCTTCTCCCGTAAAAAACCTTCCTTTCTACTCTGTAACATGCTGAGGTTGTGTGGCAGCCTCCAGCAGTAGGTGGAGAAATTAGTGGACCTTTTTCAGTTAAAAAAGTTGCCAACATCTGTGTTTGAAAGGAAGCAGGTCAACAAGCTTGTTGTAGTTACATATCCTGGAAAAAAAAAGAAAAAGGTTTCATATGTATCTGGTTTTCAAACAAAATCTACACTGACTTCTTAAATTATGTGACTGGAAATGTTTTTGGTTCTTTGTTTAGCTAATGTATGACTGTTCATGAGAAGTTACTGAATTAGGGAGAGGTTGATCTAGTAAGATTTTTTTTTCAGTTAAGGAGAGTTTAAAGTGTTTAAAAAGTTGAAAAAATGCTTTTGTCTCTCTTCAGGATAACATCATATTATTCTTAAGAGGCTGCAAAGAACTGGGACTTAAAGAATCTCAGCTTTTTGATCCTGGTGACCTGCAGGACACATCAAATAGAGGCACCATCAAGTAAGTACAACAGCAGTTTGTGACTATCATGTTAGAGCCTTGGGTGCATGTGATGCAATACTGGATATGTAAGAATAAGCAAAAAGGCTATAGAAGTGTAACAAGTGTAAGGCAAATAGCAAGCAGAGGTTTGGGAAACTTTCAGTGTTGGGACAAATAGATTATTCTATTCAACAGGTTTTGTCCCAGAGACATCGAGCACAGCTCTGTGAAATAGGACAACACTTGGAGAATGCTCTCAGGCCTGTGCTGTGACTTGGAGATGTCCTGTGCAGGGCCAGGAGTTGGACTTGATGATCCTTGTGGGTCCCTTCCAACTCAGTTTATTCTATGATTTTGTGAAAATACTTTCTTAGTTAGGTAATGTGATTCTGAGGGACTTAGGGGTTTTCCTAATCTAAATTGATGACATTCTTTTTTGGTCTGTCCAACTAATAAAATATTGCAGTCTGGGGGAAAAGAAGTCACAGCTCTGTTATTTCAGATTAAACTGTTCTGATGGTGCAATATAAGACTTTTAGAGGCCTCTCAGATTCTATGAGATGCAGACATAAGCATGGTGTCTTCACTTTCCAGCAAGAGCTATAGCTTGAGACACACAGTAACTGTGCTGAGGAAGTCTGTGTGAACTGGAAGTGCCACAATCTAGATAATTTGTCACCAAAGCCACATACCCACTGCTACACAAATTGCACAGGCCCCCCACCTTTTAAAAGCAAAAGCACTCCACACTTTCATAAAATTAACAAAAATTTTTTGTTGACGTTTTTGTTAACGTTTTCCTGAAAGTTTTGGGTCTATCATGTAATATTACAGATATAGCAGAAGTTATTGCTCCAGAGACAAGCAAATGCTGCTGAGTTGATTGAATGGTTTAATTTAATTTGGCCAGAAAGATCACTAATGAAATCCTGTTAAGGCATAACTGTTTTAGAAAAGTATATGGAAACAATTTGCTAAATTTCAGTAGCATTTTTTTTATTCCTTTCTGGCAGTGGAAGCTGGGCAAGTTTTCATGGTGTTCAGGCTTTGTCTGGGAAAATTCAAAGGCTCTCTCTGAAAATTGAATTGGAGAGTGTCCTTGTTTTAAGGAATACCATTTTTTTTGCTCCTTCCCAAGTTTCTGACTCTAACACGAGGTTCTTCTTGCCCTCTACATGACAGTGAGGGGGGGCCATGTGATGTATTTCTTCTAAATCTGATAATATTTCAGTGAAATAGGTTCTTCATGATGTCCTGTATAATCATTACAATGATTGACAGGAGAGAGTTTCAAAATAATCTGTAATCTTCATATAAAACCCTAATCTCCATATGAAACCAGAGAGGAAGAATCTTTCTGATAAAAACCTTCATTTTTTTGGGTTGAGGATGGATGGAGTACCTTGGTGGAGGCAGGTTGAGAGGGTTTGACTGGGGTGGAGCTCAAAGCAGAGCTGTTCAGTATTGTCACCAAGTTAAACCTCGCATCATAAACCCTGCAGAGCTGGCTTGGCCCTCTGCATATGAGGGCTCCAGAGAAAGCAGCTGTGGAAATGAGCCAAATGTTTTTCTAGCACTGTCCAAGTTCATGCTGAGTAACTGAGTTGAGGTGTACAAGCCAACTCCATGACTGTTTTAGAGAAATATGTTGAAGGCTGTCTTCTGCTAGCTAGTTCCCAAAGCATGAAGGTGATTTTTTTCCCCTCTTTGGAGACTTCTGAGTGATTTTTTAAACATGGTGAAAATATTATTTGTTCTGTGGTAAAGGATGAGTATGACATTATTGCACCTGCTTAAGAAAATGACATTTTAACCTTTTTTTTTCCATATAAATGTTAATTGGCATATGCATTAGATCTATTTTTTGGACCACTATGCTTATAAAAATTATGAGCTAATGCTGTAAGGAATTTTTTGTGACTTGTTAAACAAGTCTCTTTTCCACTGTTATTTTACTAAGAAAAAAATGGGAATGTTTTTATTAGTGAACAAAATTTTGGCTTAAAAAGATGTTATCAAAAATACTTAGTTTATTATTGCCTATATTTAGGCTTTTGTTCTGTCAGATTTGAATACATTTAATTTTGGTTTTGTCAGGTAAACTTCAATGCTGGAATGGTCTTACTGTTATAGTAGAAGAAAATCCCACTTTAAATAATCAGGACACAATCTTTACTAAATTTCAAGTAGTCTTATTTAGTTTTCAACACCTAAATGTGATACATATTTCCTTCATTTTTTTTATTGCTTTCTTTGCTGGATTTTGAAGTGTCGTTTATGTTTGCACAAACTTTGTACGTTGTTTTTCTTTAACATAAAACTGCCTCTAGTCCATAAACATAAGATAAAAAAAAAATTGAGAAGGATAATGCCAATGTTCAGTCTGAGAGCTCAAGTATATGTTTAAAAAATAAATGTTTTC
Source organism: Anthoscopus minutus (assembly GCA_013399455.1). Classification (NCBI taxonomy): domain Eukaryota; kingdom Metazoa; phylum Chordata; class Aves; order Passeriformes; family Paridae; genus Anthoscopus; species Anthoscopus minutus. The sequence goes on from VWYI01027956.1 coordinate 45,397, forward strand.
TACGGCATGTTCTGTTTTAAATGGCAGGGTCTTTGTTGCTTCATCCATTCACTTTGTTCTTTGTAATGTTTGCTTCCACAGAAGCACCTCCAATATTTCCTTAATGTTTGGTGATGCCTCTTATGCTTGTTCAGTTGCTTCCAGAATCTGTATGGGTTGCAGAGCAGAATCTGACTGCTGCGTATTTTAAATTTATATTTATATTTTATATTTATATTGTGATTGCAGAACGTATTTTAGCAGTGAGGACTTTTGTCTTCCTTTTTTAAGAAATCAGCAGCTCTGTTTAAAGGAAATATTTTGGCATTGTCCTACTTTACTGTGGGACCATTATAAACACATTTTCTTTTTGTACTTCCAGAATTCTAATTTAATGATTGAAATAATGGTGACAAAATACTCCCATGTTATGAATAAATGAATGTGTGAACTACATCTTCTTAGCTTTCATGTGTTTCCAGACAGCAGAAGAATTCAGCAGGCTTTTGTTAGGGAAAATGTGACCTGCTGCATACAGCCTCTTGGAAAGTATGTCTACTTTCTGATTTTTTTTCCTCTTTTTTTTTTTTCTGTGTTTGTGTGTGCAACCAGGAACACTGACTATAGTAGGAAGCTGAAAAATGTAAGTACATCACCTGGAGTTTTTCTTTTTTTCTGGTTACTCCTGTCATTGGTCTGATGAAGAATTATGTTAGTAAAAACTGAGTACACATGAGTATTGCTGAAAAGTCTTTCTGAATACAAACCTAACTGGCTTCTGCTGGAAATTTAGGTAGAGCTGCTATGGCTAAGCAGCCTTACAATAGAAATAAAATGGAAAACATTTGTCTCTTCTTAGATACTCTTAGCTGAGTGATAAACAAAGTGGTTTGTGTGCTGTGTTGTTTTCTGGGAAGTCTGATTCGATCATGAAGCCACACTTTTGTAGCCCTTCACAAATATATAGCCATAGAGTACAGTTGCACAAAGCATTTAAAATGAAGCAAAATGTCCATTAACTTGGGATGCAAGGCCTTACTATCAGGTTTTCTAGCTTTCTCATTGTTCTTCCAAATAAATTAGTGTTTCCCCAGAAAGACTATTTCCATTTAACTTCAATTTCCTGTTAATTTAAACTAAGGGTGACGGTATTGGATCCTGGACTTGTTAATTAGAAAAGACAGTGTCTAAACTTTGCTGGTCTCAGTTTAAAGCCTAGCAAGCTGCCTGTCCTTATTTAGATGTAAACTGGCTTAATTTTTATTTGGCTTACATTCCTATATCCTTATAGGAAATGCCAAGATATTTTCTAATAACTTTGAAAGCCAGTAATCATAACTGCCATGACTGGAGATAAAAAAAAAACCAAACACCAAAACCACCCACTCCCCCAAACTGTTTCATACTGTCATTCCCATCTTCAGTAGGGTAGTATCACCTGCACCCAGTACACAGATTTTTAGAGGAACAATTCAGCTTTGCTATTATAACACTCGTGGGCACTGGTTAAACATCTCTGTACAGATGTATTGCTTTAAAAGTGAAATTTCAAAAGTGTCCTCCATAACGTGCTTGTATGCAATATATGCTTTCCAGGTGCATGATGCTGCAGCCTCAGCCAGCCAGAATTGCTTGCAAATGTGAAATTTTCTGCCTCTTTTTTTTTTCAAATAAAGAAAGGAAGAAGAGAAAAAGTGATTACATTCTAGCAGAAATAAATAAACATACCAAAATACCGTAACCTTTCTCAATTAACTGAATGGCAAAATAAACTGGACAGTTTCCTAGTTGCTAGAAATACTGTTATTTGCAAATATTTTCATTTAATTTGAGAAGGTATACTGTTAGACTTTTTTGCATTAAATTTGTCAAGTGGTGTTGGTTGAAGGAAAGCAGTTCAGATAAGGGTCGTTTCAAGACAAAAAAATCAGTACTAACAGCACCGCCTCCTCTCATTCAGCACGGTAGTATTGACTTGGATGTAGTTTTTAAAAAAGGGAAAAGTTTTTGAACTTTATTTAAAATGTTACTCAGTTATTTCATGACATGTCTACTACTTGTAAACTGAAGAAAAATATAAACTATATTTGTGTACAAAATACATATTTTACATTATGTACCACAGTTGTTTTTAAACAGAATGTCTGTATGATGCTGTATCCTGTTCTGACAGGGCCTCACCTGCAGTGCTGCATAATTTTGGACATTAGACTTATATGAAGAATGGGACTGCTAGAGCAACTTGATAAGAAAAGTCTAGCATGTTGCTGGGGAGGAATATGGATGCATGTTTTAGGGAAGAAGAGTCCAAGAGATGCTTGTTCCCAGTGAAATCCCACTTCAGGATTTTTGCTAGTCTTGTTTCCTTTAGTTCACTATATAGCATGAAATACATACCCCTGTCCCACCAAAACATAAAATGTTATATTTCAGTTTATGAATCCTTTTTGATACAGTTAGTGGCAACTATTATTTATTATCCATTGCATCTCTTTTCCACATCAAAATATCTCCTGTTTGTTCTGCAGTTAAATACTTTGCAATGTCATGCAAAATAATGAACATTAAATGAGAAAAAGCACTAAGTTCTAGGGTGATGGTTTGTCGTTTTTAATCAGTGTGAAACTGAATTGAATTGCCTTTGATGAGCAGTTTCCAGTCCAAATAACTACTACACAGGTATTATTGAAGACATTGCTCCAAGTGGAGACATATGTGGTTGCAGAAAAGGCCTGCATGGCATAAATGTCAGCATTTTTGGATGTATTGGATTTGACCATCCTAAGCATCTTAATTTCTCATTTTCTGAAACAAGTGTAACACTAGAAGTGTCAGGTCAGATATATTTGCTACTTGCAAGAGCAGTTCTTGGTCTTTTTCCCCTCACCAGTATTGAAGGGATTTTTGAGTTATGGAGAAGTATCGAGTCAGAACTTGAATGAAATTACTAATGGTTATGCTGTAGTCTGATAGAAATGACAAGATTCTTGTGGCTTTTCATTAGTCTTGGACTAAGCAATTCTTAAACTAGCAGAAGCCTGGAAATAAATGTTCCTGTGTCATCTGGTTACTTACATTAAGGTGACTAAATATGAGACTCCCTTCTCTGTCCTTGAAAATTGACACATATTAGAGATGCTTTTAGGCAGGCAAACATTCTAGGTACATTGTTTATTACCTTGATCTTAATGGTTTTCATTAATGACTACTAATATTAGTACTCTTTAGGGATTTTTTTGTGTTGAATTTACAAACAAATACATTTATGTTTGTCTTCTAGGAGTTTCAGATTTATTTATCTAGTTTTTCTACTCAGATCCATATTTTCTATTTATTTTTCCAGGCAGACATAACACTTTTATTATTTTTATTAAAAATACCAGGGAGATAATATGTTAAGTTACATATTTTGTAGGACTGTTTAAATTCTTATAGTATTCTGATGTATTTATGTTTAACCTTTGACAGACATATCCTTTCAGTTCTGATTCATAACAAAATCTTGTGCCACTGTGCAGTTTAGAATAAATGAGGGATGTTGCAGGGAAGTAAATTTAGCTACAGGATTGTGTAGATGGCTTAAATTATTTTTTATTAACTTCTGCAGGTATTAGTCACCATTTATTGGCTAGGGAAAGCAGCAAACAGTTGCACGTCATATAGTGGATCAACCCTGAACCTGAAGGAGTTTGAAGGCTTCCTGGCACAAATGAGAAAGGTACCTTTTTGTTATGTTTTGGAAATGGAAATTTACCTCACATTATTACTCTGATAAATAAACTGTCTCTTGCTAAATATGAGACAGGAGGGGCTGGAGTGCAAATTCCTCAGTAAACCTCTACCTACATCAAAAGTGTTTCTAATTCTACCAAGCTCTGAAAACCACTTTGGCAGCCAGCTTTGTGGTGGTATCAGTGATGCAGCAAGTGATGTCAAATAGGGCTTTAGAATTGTCATGTTGCTCTTTCATCTTGATTTCCAAGTGTTTTGGTTTGAATTATTTCATTTATGACACCAAGTTTCAGCTAGAAGAGCTAAGATTCAAAAGTAACATGATAAACTCAAAAGAGCATAGTTTTTTCTCCTTTTAAGACATTCATTCTCATGGGAAGCTTTTTTGGTTTTGTGTTGCAACATAAAGCATCAAAACAAAGGATCTAAATAAAGCTGAAGTAGAGGAGAAGGAGATTATGTTTTACCAAAGGCATAGTTAGGATAAAACTGTTTCTGCCAAGCTCTAAATTCTGGCTAAAATCATATTTGGTGATTTATGATGAGTTGATCTCTGTTGGAAGGGAAAAGCTGTGGTTACTGTAGAGTGGTTTGGGGATTTCTGGTTGAGCCTTCTAGCCTGCCCTGGAGCTTGACATTAGACATTTAACCTCATGGTTACTGCTAATGGTTAGCATCCATAGCCAAACCTGCCTTTCTTTGGGATGGAAGGGGCAAGGAGCAGGTGTGGAAGAGCTTGGCAGTACCATGTGCTGGCACTGTGTGTGTTGGACATGCTGCTCAGGAAAGGCTGTGCAGATACGTTCTGCAGTCCACAAAGAGCCTCATGCCTGCCATTCACTCCCCACCTCATGAAACAGCCATGCCATCACAGGCTGTAGGGTTTGGGGACCCTGGGAGACTCTGGTCTTCTGTTCTCTTTGAGCTCTGTGCTGTTCCAGCTGTGCCAGCTGCAGCTCCTCATTCTGAGATCCCACAGGGCCAGCACCACTGGAGAGGAAGAAATGATTGTCTGACTGGTAGCAGTTCCTATGCCCCAGTGTGACCAGAGAACCTTAACTAGATGGGTTAAATTCCTGTTTGTGAGCCCAGTTCCTCTGAACAAGCAGGTGAAAACAGAAAGGAAAAGAGAACATCCTGCTTCTCTGGAGAAGTTTATTTTAGTCTTCATTTTAATGACCTATGCTTATCACTTGGGACTTTGGCACTCATGAGTGATATGGCTGAGCCTAAGCAGTAAAAAGATGAAGTTAATAGTTGAGTTGTTTACAAATAGAAAATGTGGGGAAGGAGCAGTTTGCACTCCAAAGGGCTCTGAAAGGTGAAACAAACCCAAAAAACAGAGCTAACACAGAAAATTTGCCTGAGTACAGATTGCCACAATGTTAGTGCTACATGGTATCATGATTTATTTTTTAATGTTTAATCTCACACCACAAGGTTCCTCTTTTTCCAGGTGATATTTACCCATTAAACTAATCATCAGAGAATTTTGGAGGTCCTATCTTGAACCTTTTTGTGGCATGAAATAGGCTAGAGGCAAAAGGAAGCATTCTCCAGGGAGCTGGTGGTCATGAAGGGCCTAGCTGGGCATTGTGGGGTGCTGCAAATTCAGGACAAAAGCAGGAGGCTGGTACTTGATTTGTTGTAAATGTTGGGGCTGGGAGAAGAGTAGATGTCCCATAAAAGCTGAAAGCTATATATGTCTTTAATGCATAACAGAGAATTTTGCAGTCCTGAAAAGTCTTATTTAGGGTGATACTGCTGTGAGGGCTGCTGGCGACTTCTTTTATCACATCCCTACTCTCGTACCCCTGCAGTATTTCCCACTGGCAATTGTGGGTTTGTATGTTACTGCATTTGAAGAGGATTTGGTTGTAAAATATAACATGTTAATCATGCTGTGCAACACACTGATGTTCTTTATAGCTGAGCTCGAGTGATGAAAAGACACTTTATCACATTCTCTACTGGTGTTTTTTCACAGAATTTAATAACTAAATCGACCATAAATTCAGTGTGGTTTAGTTTTTCTGTTGTAAATCCTCTCTACCCTCCCTTTTTAATAAGCAAATCAAAAGACAGCTCTGATTTAAGTTATCTTGAACTCATCTTTTTCTACTTCTCATGCTGAAGGGGATATTAATTTCTAATTTTATTCATGCTACTCTGTTTTTAAGTTCATTAACTATTTGAGTACTCATTCTTCTTTACTTTTGAAGTAGAAATTCCCAATGGCAAAGTATCCATGGCTTTTTGATTATATTCAGTGGGTGGAACTTCCTGGACAAATGCATCTTGCATTTGACAATCACACTTTAACTGCTGCCTGGTGACATACTGTTTTTAATTAGATAATATGAAAGACTAATGTGCTGTTGTGTGTCATGTTGTGGTGTTATCAGTCCCACAGATAAGCACATTCCCACTGACAGCATTTGGAAGATGACATTTGTTCAAGGCAGGACAAGTACCCGTCTGTGTGATGGCATTGTGTTGCAAGAGTGTCTTTGCCAAGGGGAAAGCTGTAAAGAACATGTTTACAGAAGTCTAGGATCCTGTCCTGCCTCCTAATTCCTAGTGAGCAGCATGCAAAATTAACATAAACAGGCCATTGAAAGTAGGTTCTGCAGAACTCATTAGTTCACAATTGAACTGTTTTCAAACTCCGGGAGATAGTGAATGCGGGATGGGGATTTTTGCCCAGTTGAAGTCCCTGTAGCTTCTGAGCAGTCATTCAAATACAGTAATTTAGGAAAATGGAAGTGTGCCTAAAGATTGAGAATAGCTGATTGGTATGAAAGGATGAGTGGATTTAAGGAATTTGGATTTTTTTAGAAGATTTTTGGATCATGTCACAAACGGGATTTTGATAGGATTTGTAGATTTATTATTGGCTGTGTGTAATTCATGCAGATTTCAGAGAGATAGATTTTTGTTGTCTATTATAGTTTCTGTCCATATTTTAGTTCACTAAGCAGAAATGGGAAAGGAAATTACATAGGATTCCTTACAACTTTTTTAGATGCATTTTATCTGTTTTTAGAATATATTTTCACTTCTATTTACTGTGAGGTTACTTAATGGCATTACCACGGTTTAGCTTGGCCTTAGGTGACCTCTGCTGCTGCCCTTAATGTGGTATTTTGGCAGATTAGTAGCGAGTGGCACTAATTAGGCCTTCTTCCTGAAAAGTTTGCAGGGCGTTTGGACTGATGTCTCAGTCCCTCTTCAAGCCTCCCTCCTGTTTGGCAGGGGGGTGTTGGTGTGTTACTGTAGGGCTCTCCACTCTCCATCACTTTTCCAGCAAACCCCTGTGTCTGTGGAGGCAGCCCGCCGCAGCATGCTGTGATATTCCTGATTGATCTTCTCATTGGCAATACCAGTGACGGGTAAAACCTCAGCAGTCAGGGACAGTGGGAGCTCTGCTCAATATAGCCATTGTGCTTCAGCTAGTGGTAAGCAGGGGGTGCTTCTTAATTAGGAATTAATATTCAAATTCTTCTGGGGGAAAAAAAAAATCGCATTCCAGCCTCTTTGGTTCACAAAATGTCAGTCTGATAATGGCACTCACATCTCCGACTTTGCTTACTGTCGGGGAGAAAAAACCAGATTTATCTCTGAACAAACTTAGGTTTTTTTTGTTTTTTCTCAGTCTGTGCGATTGTAATTAATGTTAAGACACTCTCTAAAACAAGGGATTTATTATAATGCAAGGGTGAGGATGGCTTCTATTGACCTTTCCCTCTGCTGGAGTTTCAGTGTTTTAGTATGTGCTGCTTGCACTGGAAAGAATTTATAATCACAGGGCTGTCAAAGACAACCATTGTTCTCCCTGCTCTGAACATGTGGGTCAGCTACAAGTGCTTTCATATCCCCCAGAGCCAGGAGCTGGCAAAGAGTAAAGAGCACAACTGAATTCTTCTGAGGCATCGGGAAAAGCATTTTGCATATTTTTCATTGCTGATTGCTTGAGAAAGACATCCCTCTTTCATAACAGGAATTTCTCTTCAAGGTAGACGGAGGCTGGGGCACACTGCTTTATTATTTTGCTGAGCTGAAGCAGCAACAACAAATGCTGTCTGCTGGGGTCCTGGCCAGATACAATAGATGGGCAAGGAGAGGCGGGGGGATCTTTTGGAAAGCAGCAAACTTAAACCTGATGCAGGCACGATGTTGAAATTGTAGTGCCTTTGGCTGTGCTATGGACTGTAGATGACAAGTCAAGTTTCAGGTTACTTTCACTTTTGATCAGTTTATTAACTGGTCTATTGGAACTTTTTCTCAGTTCATTGTACTATCTAATGAGAGTGGTTTCTTCTTAAGCAGCATAAAACTGGGTTGTTGCAAGCTTGCACTTTGTTTTGAAGGAAAGAACGGGCAAAAGCCAAAGTAAGCCTTTTTTGGGAGGAGATTTTTAGTATTTGGGAAGATGCTTTGTTTTCTGATATGTAATTCATCTCACGAGTATGTCAGTTCCTGCTGTATTTCCATGTAGGAAACAGAGGATATTGAGAGCCCCAAGCGCAGCATTCGTGACAGCGGCTATATAGACTGCTGGGACTCGGAACGCAGCGATTCCCTCTCCCCGCCCCGCCACGGCAGAGATGATTCCTTTGACAGTCTGGACTCCTTTGGCTCCCGCTCGCAGCAGACACCGTCTCCAGATGTAGTGCTCAGAGGGAGCAGTGATGGTAAGTACCAGTCACAGTGTGGCACATGCATAACATTGTGACACAGAAGTAAGGTTTCTGGAATAAATGTGCCGTTCGGAAGCTGCACACAGCCTCTGAATCGGGCAGATCTGGTGGGAGAACTCCTTGTGAATGCTGATCTGTGCTCCTTGAGGTGTAGATGACTTTGCCAACAGCTTACCTGAAGTTTGTCTCAAGATAGTGTAGCATTGGGAAATGAGTTACATCATTGCAGTGTAATTTTATTATGGCAATAGTGCTTTTCTGGGTTTTGGTGTAAGTGGATATTCTGCAGACTCATTTTAACTCACCAAACTAGGCTGAAGCAAGAAATAAAATTACAGGAACGGGATGTAGTGAATTATAGTAAATAAAAAGTTTTCTTAAGTAAATGCAGGGCAGATAAATGATGTAGAAATGTCTTGACAATGCCTGATAATCAACAGAGTTTTAAAGTCTGAGGTACAACGCTTTATCAAATATATATTTTTATGGCATATAGAAAACTGGGTAAATTAATACCTCCCAGCATCAGAGTTTTGTACACATTTGTGAGAGGACAGGTAGCTCTAGGCATACAGAAGAGCTGCTGCTTCTCTGCCTTTCTTTTCTGATTGTAAAGGTTTTCAGAGGCTTGTAAACGCAGAATGCTGGATGAAGAAGGGTTTGCTAGGACTAGATGTGGAGCATGCACTTAGGTTACTTGTCATGACCAGGATTCTGGTTTAGGACAAAAGGATGCATGATGAAGGATCTTTCTGTGCAGTTACATTCCTGCTAAACAGATGAATAAGTCAAACTTCATCATCAGATGGAGTTATGTTGCACGCATGAATCACTTCTTAGTAATATTGTTTATTTCATTTAAAAAGTAAAGGCAAGAAGACTTTGTGGTAGAAACCAGATGTTCATACTACTTTTGACAGTGTGAAAAAATTGGTGCTAATCATAACTGGACACATGAGAGATTTCCTGAGGTGATGGGGAACACCTTAGAACTGGAAAGCTGACAGCGAGAGCTGATACCACAGTAGAATTATGAAAGAGCTCTGAGAAAATAAAAGCTAAGATCTGCTTTGCTGCACTAAGTGGCTTGTTTTTATTTGGGCTCTTACTGGTTGACCATCCAGAACCAGCTCCTGGGGCTGATTGCCTGAAACAGCCTCATGAATCCTCAGACACTAAGCAGAGCAGAGGCTCCACATTATAAAATGTTTTTCTGCCTTCTCGAATGAGACAAACACGATGTTGGCAAATAGGATTGATTGAAAAGTGTCCTGATTGAAAAGTGTTGCTCTATCCTAGGTGCTCGAGGGATGTCCAGTGTCCCTGCTTACTTGGAGCTGGTAGGCAGCCTATTACATATGTCTTGTAGATGCTTCCTGTCAACTTCTGCTGTATTATCAGATGTTAGAAAGGTTTTGTGATTGTCTGCCATAGATTGTTTGCTAAGGCGTATTGTCTTGTCACATTCCTGAGTCTGTAACAAACACAAAATAAGATGAAAGCACACAAAGCTTTTTCTGAAAAATTAGTCTTTAACCAGGGTGCGTGCAGATGCTGTGTGCACATGTACAACTTGTCCAGCCAACACATTCTAGTGTGTCCTATTTTCCTTGCTTGCTACTGCCATAACTTCACAGCTGTCTCTGACAGTTGCAGGTGAGATGTAATTTGGCTGACCTCTTTTATGTTGAACCTCTTCCTGTGGTCCCAGCAGGTCAGTGTTTTACTCAGCTGGGAGTAGTTTTTGATAGAAACAGTATATTGGACTCGATGATCTTAGAGGTCTTTTCCAACCTAAACAATTCTATGATTCTATATGCAAAGTTGGATGGAGGAAAACATTTTGTTTTCATTACTCCTTTCTCCATTCAAATAAGAGCGTTATAAACCAAATATTATTGTGAACTAAAACTATAACTCCTTCCACTCCTACAAGAAAAAAAAGCCCAAATGTATGTTATTTAAGTGATTCTAAGGTGATTAGTTTAGGTGGAAGCAACAAGTAATACCACTTTCACAAATACCATCTGTGATTAGTCTCACTGTTGAGGAACTGTTCTGATGTCCCATGTAGAGTCTGTCCCTTAGCAAAAAAAAATTTAAAAAACAGTGGTAGAGTAGAACAGTTATTTAAAGCACAGTAGAATTGCAGAGACTGAACTGCCTTTCGAGTTGCCAGTGAATAAAATTCTCTGCTTGGCCAGCAGTTGTGCATGAATCTTCTTAAGGATCTTTGCACATCTGTAGTGTACAACTACTTTTTACTAGTTGTGCAAACTGCTGCTGCTTCTACTTGGAAATGCAGAACAAACTTGAGGTTATAAATGTAGAGCATAGCTGCATCTTCCATTCGGTACTTTGACTTCAAGTGGGTTTTTTTCCAAATTTGAGCTGAAAATAATTTCATGAGTTAGATATGAATAATTAAAGAAGCTGTTTTTCTTTGAAGTACTTAGCTTGGGGATGCTGGTAGGCACATCAGTAACAAGGGAGAAGAATGTGTTCTACTTCCTCTGCTGCTGTGGTTATCTATTTCAGCATTACTGTCTAGTTCAAGACTGGTTTTCATGTGTTACACAAATAGATACCAGGGGAACGTCAAAAGCAATTAGAATAGCAAATAACAGTAAGGGATCTTTTTCTTATGTTTTCTTGGTTTGTGCCCTACTCTGTCTAATGACACCACAGCCTTGCAAACATCAGCTATCCTCAGACACTGATGATTCTGTGATGGTATCTCCACTTTTTGTTTAGACATAAATTCAGGGTACCAGTAGTGGCACTAATTTTAATAAGTTCTTAACAAAAATTGTTCAAGCAAAAGATTACTGACAAAAAAGTGCATTGTGATTTTTGTCTAACATTCATTTCCATTGTGTCGTGTCTTTTTCTACTTTTCCTTTTCTTCGTCTCTCTCCAGGCAAATCATTAATAACTCAATCTACTGAAAAAGCTCTTTGCAAATAACATTCCTAGCATATTTAGACCTCTTTTTCTCCCCCACTTTGAATTATACACAAGCTACTTGTGATTTTTATGACTTAATTGTTTTCGGTTGTTTGGTATGTAGCACAGTGAATTAGCTATTAATTTACTAGTGTTTTGAATTAACAAGGGGACACAACCTGAGTGGCTTCCCTTCACCCTAAAAAGGGGAACAGCTAATTGTATATGCAAATGCTGAAAAGGGGCCAAGGACCAGAGACATCCAATTCTACAAAGCTTGGAGAATATACAAATACTGATGGAACAAATGGCTGAACACATTCCATTTCAGTCTTCAAACCAGGGCCCATGATAGGGTTACATTGCTGGGGGAAAACTATTTGCATAACTTCTTTGTGAATTATTTTTAAAGGCTCATGATGGTGCATGGAATCTAGTGAATGTCTATGAAGTGACATCCAGAATGAATATGAGAGCAGTTCCACACTGCAAATGCTCTTTCGGGTGTTTCTTCTACAGTTTGGGAGTTTCAAGTCAGAAATTTGCCCAAGTTTCAGTATATGAAATGGGTTATAAATATCAGGAAGATTAGCTCATTTGAACAAAATCAAGTGGTCACCCAGCTCTGCTAACTTCATATTTTATTCTCTCCAACTCTCAGTTTTTCTCTGCCACTTTATTTCTTTGCTGTACTCATCCAAATCCTGAGATCACTTCTCTCTTTCCTTGCACCTTTCCATCTGGGTACCAAATCTCTGTCTATTTTGCAGTGTGCTAAACTGATTGACTAGGCAACCAGTGAGACTGGAGAGGGACCATCGAGCCTTCTGGTTCATAGCAGCTGCTGCTATTGTCAGGTCTTGACCAAAGCTAATGCTGTCTTTGTTCAAATTGCTGCATTAATGTGTGTGTAGAAACCTCCACATATTCCTGCCATTCTGTAGCTATACAACATGGAACCTTTCTTTGCTTGTGCTTGAGATAGGCATATATTAGTCTAGGCTCAAGACTGTGAATCAGGTTAGACATGCCTTTATGTACAACTAGGAGTCATCTGGGCTTTAGGTAAACTTCTGCCCTTTGTGGTTGACTAATCTTGGCTTAGTTTTAACCTAGGGTTTTTTGATGTGGCCTGTGACTGAAGATGAATTTTTCAGGGAATTATGAAAAAAAGTTTGCTGTCTGTTAGATGTTATGGCTACTACCTTCAGTGACTGACTTTAAAATATAAATGCAGGTAAAAGTGGCTAAATGTAATTTTTTGGTGGTGTCTTCTCTGACTTACAGTTTAAAAATAACCAAAACAACTGGATGAAAATGAAAATAAAAGGGATTTTTTTTCTCCTTCCTCACTAGGGAGAGGAAGTGACTCAGAAACTGACCTGCCACACAGAAAGATGCCAGATGTAAAAAAAGATGATATGTTGGCGAGGCGGACCTCACACGGTGAACCCAAATCAGCTGTGCCTTTCAACCAGTACCTCCCAAACAAGAGTAATCAGACTTTCTACGTACCTGCTCCACTTCGGAAAAAGAAAGCTGAGCGAGAGGAGTACCGAAAGAGCTGGAGCACAGCAACCTCCCCGCTAGGAGACAGACCTTTCAGGTAAGATTGGCCTGCCCAGCTTCTCCTTTCCTCAGTGATGATGCTTTAACCCTTGCCCAGTTTTCATTCTTTTCACAAGGTGTATGATACTTCAATAAATCTGTTGCTGGTGTGGTACTGATAAGTAGTTTTTAGCAATTGGTGAAGCTAGTATAAAAGCAACGAGTGAAAAATCATTGTTGCGATGTCATTATTTACCGTACAATGCAATGTATAGCTTGTGTTTGACAAGATGTTGGTTAATGTAAGTAACATGGATGTTGACTCAAGGCAGAGGCTGGAAAAAACTTCTGGACAATCTGTTTTGGTTCTCAAGGCAAATGATATTTAAATGTATTGTTTTATATATTTAATCAAAATAGGTAATATTTTGCTAGTGTTTTTTTTGTAAAATAAATTTATTTGTGTGTTATATTTAATACACCAGTATGGTTTATATAGCTGTGACTCTGTGTGTGACTCTGCACATTGGTTTTGTCAACTAATACTTCACTTTTGATTTGGATTAAGAAGCAACTTCCCTTAAAGAGTATAATTATCTTCCCTGATTATTCACCAGAATTCATCCTTTGGCATCTCAGTTTCAGCAAAATGTGCTTATCAGTGTTTATATTTTAGGCCCAGCCTTCATTAAACTACCTTGTATAATTCAATAGCAAACCCCACCCTGAAACCATAGAAGAAGAGCTGAATGAAACATCAGGACAGTGTGAAAAGGAGAAAGTGGGCTCCGTGGCTCCTGAAGCAAGTTCCCTTAAAAATCAATTAGGTGTGAATCAAAGTGAAGAAAGCTCCACAGACCAGTCTCCTTCATGTAGTGCAAAAGAAACACCAGCACCCAAGGGGAAAGATGTGGAAGAGATCAGAAAGTTAAGAAGACTTGAGCAAGCTGGGATTAAGGTCATGTCAGCGGCCCGGCGCTATGGCAGGTTAGCCCAGCAGTGTGGGAAATCATGCACGCTTCACAATTTTAGCATTGGCTGAAGTGTGGGCTTCCTAGATCCGCTGTGATTTCACATCTTCTAACAAAAATCCAATCTGCTAAGCACTCACAATTGCTAGTGAAGGTCTTGGTCTGAAAAAGCTTGTGATGTGGCAGCTGTGGATTGCAGAGTTGTATGATGCTAACTGCATTTGTGTCGAGAATTTGTGTTGTCTTATGGCATAATGTAAAGAGGCTCCAGGAAAACTACTACACATACTACTTGTCACCTTCCACTTAATGCTTTCTTGAATTTAATAAAAATATATGGAAATCTGCATTAAAAATGCCTAGTCCAGGTAAAAGTTTCAGAAATTTTTCTGAAATAATTCGGAAATTACTTGTTGCTTGTGGGATAGTTTAGTTTACTGAACCACACTTTTTAGGTGGTTGATATTTTTAGCTGTGTTAATAAATTTTTAATGGCAGGAACTATAAAAGCATAGTGCTTGTTAACACATGTACCAGTTGAAGTGGAGGCATAGTTCAGCAGACATAATTTATTTGACTTTGATTGGAATATATGTAGGTATACACTTATTACCTGTGTTACTGATTTTTGGATGTTGCTCAATTTGGATATTTCCTATTCTTTAATTAGAGAACTGAATGATGGCTAGGTTAACAGCCTTTTCCAATCTCTTCTACTTGTGGGGATGACCTGCAAAGTAGAGGTTTAGCTAACATGTCAGAAGATTAGGCATTTATAAACAATCAAAATGGTTTGGCTAAAGGGTAAGTAAGTGTCCAGATGTTCTGCTGTCCAAAACATTTTGCTTTGGGTTGTGGGGTGAAATCCTAACAGTGGCTAGTTTAGCAGATGCTGGTCTACAGTCTGGGCTTTGAAATGTGGTAGGGAGAAATGCAGCTCATACGTGGTACAGTTTATTGATAGGTGCAATGAAGCTGGTATGCAGCCACATAGAGATGTGTATAATCACACATGCACAGATGAAATAATCACAGAATATGTGCTGTCACATGTTCTCAGGTCTGCTTCACTCTTGTCGAGCTGTACTGAACCAGTGTTTTTGTCTGGTAGTGGGGTATTACTTATGACAAAGCCCAGTACTAATGCTGAGGAGCTATCTGGCATAAACTGGTTCTTCAGCCTCATTGCTGTGCTAGTCCATTGGGAATCCATAAATGAGAGGGGTATTAGCATTATGCTGTTCCAATTCCAAGGCTGTAGTACTAATGGTAGTAATGCAGTAATATAGTAAAATGTAGTCATTGCTTGTATTTAGCAGTGCAGTGCATAACAAATAGCTCTGCTCACATTTAAGCATGCTCACCATGTTGAGACTCTTTTCCAGCTCTGTGCTTGATCTACTGTTCTGATGCCCACAAAGGAGGGATGTGTGAACAAATGTGTGGCTCTTTCCTTGGAGAATCTGTTGTCCTTACAGCCCTTACAGAGAAGGGAGGAGAAATAACAAGTAATTTTTCTTCCTTGCTCTCAGTGGAAGTGACTTGTGGAATTTGGCAGCTGGTAGAAGGAGGAGATGATAATTTTCTGTCCCAGCTAGGGGTCAAAGAGCAGAGCTTTGTAACCCAAGCATCACCATAGTAAAGTAGGAGCCTGCTTCTGGGGATTGTAGGAAGACACAGGAGAAAAGGCACTGGGGATAGAAGTCTGTATGGAAAATTCTTTGTATGTGAAAGTGGAAGAATAGTGGGTGAGAAAGGAAGACTTTAGTAGTGACTTTAGGATACAGGGGAGTGTTTAATTATATTTCTTAATGTCTTACAATTCTTCTCTGAACATCTCTCTTCTTGGCATCAAGTTCAATTTTCCATGCTCTATTGGCACTCAGCAATTCTCAGTGCCTCTTGTTTCTGTGTTCTGATTATTTTTTTCTTCACCCCTCCTATTCCCTCATCTTTCTCTGACTCCAGCCTCTCCTTTTTTTTTTCACCTGAGGTTGT
Source organism: Anthoscopus minutus (assembly GCA_013399455.1). Taxonomy (NCBI): domain Eukaryota; kingdom Metazoa; phylum Chordata; class Aves; order Passeriformes; family Paridae; genus Anthoscopus; species Anthoscopus minutus. The sequence continues at coordinate 61,271 of VWYI01027956.1, forward strand.
CAGTTTTATTTTAGTTCCTTTGAGTTGTTTACAGGCTGTTTCCTCTCAACTTACTGACCTCTGGAGGACACCCACTGTGACTTTTGAGTTCTACAAGGCATCTAATTGTTCCTAAAGCTTTAACTCAGTAGGAGACTTTTCTGAGTCCTGAACAGGAAAGATTTGAACTTGTATGCAAATGTATTTTTTGCTTGGAGTGTAAGTGTGTGTCTCCATTGCTGTACCATGTTCTAGGAAAGAACTGCTTTAGTTAGCTGAATTATATGCTATACAAATGCATGCCAAAAATTAATTTCCCTTCCCAAAAGAGTGAATTGTTTCTCTTGCATGTTGTTTTATGGATATGTGATCCTCCTTGCTTTCTTATTACCTGCACATCTGTCTCTTAATTACTGTATTGTATATGAAAGGTAAAGATCACATTCATGGAGACACCCTAAAAAGAGAATAATTAAGTGTGTTTAAAGAGATGATGAAGGGGAGAATTTAAGAGAGAAATGTGAGCAAGCATTTATGATATGTTCATTGAAAAATATCTTACCTTGACAGAGCAAGGGATCCAAAACCCTTCCATTGTTCTGAAATGCAATATAGTGATCCACAAGTCTGTATGATACCTTGCCTCAGGGAGTGCTAATGTCTGCAGTCACTTTGGAAGCATCTACTGTACCAGCATTGACTCATTTACTGTTTCTGCAACAGCTGGGGCTGGGTGTGCAAGAGCAATTTGCAGCTAAATCTACTATTTAGTCTTTGCTGTCTATACCATGGTAAACTGACCTTAAAAAAACCACTTTTGAGGTGATCATGAACTGTTCCAGGAGACCCCAAAATGTCACAGCTAATCTTGGATTCCATGCAAAAATAGTAAATTCATGGAAAATATTCTCAAGCTAGAAGCTGATTACTGAAGTCTAGTTATATGCTAAAGACGGTTTCTCATTGCAATGACACATAGTTGCACTTTTGAGTACTATAACTCAATATTTCTTCATTGCCAAAAAGACTGCTCTCAGAAATGCTACATTTGATGCTCTCAAGCTTCACTAGCATTGGTGGACATGAGACTGAAAAATCCAGCAGTTTTTGCTAAATAATCACTTGGTGAGCCAGCTGTTTCTGAAGCTGTTGTGAACACAAATATGCATGAGGAAAAGGGACAGCAGTTCCCATGTGGATTGCTATTGGCCAGTGTTGTTCTGTTGCCTTAAGTGAAATCTTGGTACTTCAGAGAGATCTAAGGAAAAAGTTGCCTTCAGCTACTTTGAGACCATACTCTCCACATCACTGACAGGGGATCCTGTGTTTTGCAGCATAAGGCAAAGGCAGACAGTTTCACATGTCATTTGAGCCTCAGCCAGGCTGCTCTGTCAGGGATGGTTTATGGCTTCCCCATAAGTTTCTCCAGCAACTTTGTGGAGCACTACTTTCAAAGAGCAGCCGAGAACATAAAATAAGTGGTGTATGTAGAGGTCTTGCAGGGATTTAAAATGTTTTAAATGCTTTTAAAAAGCACTCTTTACATTTAAGATAGTAGAGAAACTCAAAGCAACCCCTGAGCTATTTGTTTTCTTTCTTAATGCCAGTCTGTTTAATCTCTTGTGATCCCCTCTGTTTCATTTTGTATAGCAAGATGTGCTACATGACAGAGCAAATGCCTACAAGAGTACTGCATGGAACAGTCCTTGCTGCCCATCTTCCTGAAACATCAATACGAACAATTAGATTTTTAAATGTGAGAGTTGCCTAGCTCCTGCCATCTGTCTTTTCAGTTTGCCTGAGAGTATTGACTCTTACAAGTTAAAATAAGCTTAATCTTTATGGGTGCCAGCTGTCAAGTGTCTTTATTGTCATAATGTTCAGTAACAGCAAGGCTCTGTTGGTAACAGTTGTGTTTCCAATGAAGGCAGGTGGCAATGTTTTCCAGCATGCCAATATCACTGCTGTGCTATCATTGCAGCTACTGTATGCCAGCATTGGCATAGAGGGCTTACTCTGTGGGAAAGGAGAGGTTAATTAGGAAAATAATCAATCATGGTGTATGTGAGAAGAATGCAGTTAAGCATACTAGGGTAGACAGCCTCAATGATTGCTCAGATGGTTTTTTTTTAATAGAGCTATTAAGAAAAATGCCTAATATCTGATATTTCAGGACTCAGCAACATTTGCCAGGGATCAGGTATTTGTATCACATTTCTTCCTTTGCTTAAAGGGTTTAAGAAGTTTAATATTGCCAGTTATGGTACTACAGTCACTGCATCTCATATGCTAAAAAGTGTTCTTACTCATTCTTCCAGCTATAGCTAAGTAAAGGTCCGGCATGCTGATTTTTTTTTATGTAAAGTCTTTGTGGATTTTCTGCTTATGTATCATAAGTTTTATTTCTAGCTAGGCTTTGTGCAATCTAACAGCAACTCAGAGCACATTTGATTAACTGTGCTTGCTTTTTGACCTGGAGATGAGTGCTGCACTTGCTCTCTACTCCCTTGGTGCATCAAGACCTTTATTTAATTTTGCTCTGTGTCAGTAAAAAGCCAATATGTGAAGACACTGGAGGCACCCCAGACATCATCCTTCGCAAGGACAATCCCTTCATGATACATTATCAAGGAAAGGATTCTGGTTCAGAAGATGAAGCAGCCAGTAGAGTTCCTGATTTAGAAAAGGATGACTTTGCCACCCGGAGAGCCAGAATGAATCAACCCAAACATACAGCTCCATTTAACTCCTTTTTAGTTGGACCCTATACAAGTAAAGAGAAAGGTAAACTGGAAGGTGTTAAAAAGCCACTGCAAATGGAAAAAAAGGAACATGCCAGGTGTGCATTCATGGTCTTACTCTTTCAATGATAATGCTTAATTTCATCATGATATATTGCTACATAGGCCTCAAGTCTTTTTGTCTTGACTACAGGTTACAGTAAATGCAAATGCTTTCTCATAAAGTAAAGCAAACTAATTTTTATTAGAATATGAGGAGAAGTTTTAATTGGCTGTGAGTGCAAATAAAATAAAGGCAGGAGACTTGTTATCTAAGGTCATGAGACAGGTCGTGTGCATGAGTAGTGGAGAATAAACTTAGAAAATATGTTCCACATCTCAGTTCTTTTTCTGATCACTTTTCATGTATGTTTTTTAATGCATTTCTTTCATCTCATGCTCTTTTAATACCCTGCATAAAACACAGACCAGATGAGACTTTAGTTAAGACACTGAATAGATATGCCTGCTACACTGCACTGAATTTTGTTGCACCTGGTCCTAATGTGAGTTATGCAGCATTGGTTTGGGAAATGGGTCAGGAGTTACAAGGCTTCAGCCTAGAAAATCTCTTATTTCTTCAGTTCATTGATACAGACCTTTAAGAAGTTACTGAACACGAATATTTGCTAGGTAGACATCTTTTTCAGGAAACAATATTTGTTTTATTTGTGCAAACAGATGTGATTCTAGATAAAACCACTATATACTCATTATGGACAACCTTGACTGTAACAACTGATATCTTCAGAAAACTTATTCTAATATTAGGAGCTCTTTTCAAATGTCAAATGTGCCATCCAATTGCTGGTAATTTGATTATATTAACATTTTCTAATGACTAGTTTGGCAGGACATCTGAGGAGCACCTAAGCAAATTTTAGTAGTCCAATGCTATTGACATGACTCTTAAGATCAAAGAAATTCTGTAGTATGTTTGAGAGCAAAAACTGAATTCACTGTGTGGATAGTATGCAAATGAGATACTTGTAATGATTTGAGAGAAAGCTAATTGCAGAAATGCTTAATAAGGTAATAAAATAAAGATTTTTTTTCTTGAGCTGGGAATAGAGGTTCATGTGAAGAAGTGGTCTCAGTAGTGCGTGAGTGGGGTAGCATAGCTGAGAGGTTTGAACTTCAAATGATTCATTCCNTAGCTGAGAGGTTTGAACTTCAAATGATTCATTCCATATTTACTTCCTAAAATTTATGTGAAACTAATATTATAAATTCAGTTTTATCTTCTTGAGCTCTGAACCTCTTCTTTTGACACTGATTTATAATTGCTTCCTCAAAATATCTTTCCTTGCTGAACTGGAATGTACATTAAATTAGAAGAAGACGGGTGCACATGACATCAGTAAGGCAAATAGTTAAAAGCAAAGAGAACCCACTTCTGCAAAATGAGAAGACTGAATCAGAGGAGGAACAGCAGGTAAAAGAGCTTGATAATGAGAGAGATGATTTGGCAAAATGGAAATCTCAAAGCATCCTTCCTCAGCTACAAGAAGATGTGCTTTGTGTCAATGCTTCTATAACAAAAGCAGATCTGGAGACCTGGAAAAGATTGAAACTGTCAGGGGAGCCCAGGTATGGTTTCTGCTTGTGGACAGGATTGGCAAGCTGGGAAGCATGTTTAGTTTGCCACAATCTGCTGTGTGTGCTTGTGATTTTAAACTTGAAGAATGCCTTGTTGACAAGCAGTCCTCACCTATTTCAGTTTTCAGGAGGAGTCTAAAAATCTGTACAGATATGCTACCTGTCATTGAAAGTGTGTCCATCATTTAGAGCACTATAGTAGTTTCATGGTCACTTTTCTTGTAGATACTCTTAATACAGTGTCAGAAAGGCCCTTCTTGTCACGTGGCTGAATTTGCTTCAAAGCATCTTGAAGTTGAACAGCACAAAGTTCCAAGTGGTACCACTAATACACTAGCAACTGATTGCTCCCTGCCAACCTGTCTTCAGGACTTGGGCTGTTTTACACCTTGGGAATATTACCTGAGGATCACCATTTTTGCATTAATGTCTCTGTGCTATTTTGAGACCTGAGCTGATACATCAACAGAGAATTGTACTCCAGTGCTGTGTAAATACACCAGCACTGTTTCTCACTGCAGCAGGGCTTTCAGGAGCCTCATTGTATGGTGTTAGTATGCTGTTGTTTTTAACAAAACATCTACAAAGGGAGCCAGTATAAAGCAGTTATTCTAAGCAGTTTCCCTATGGAAATGGGCTATAACATAGGCAGGTGATTTGATTTGTGACTCCAGTAGGAAAGGATGACAACCCCTGGCCTTCCTGTTTAGGTGCATGCCATTTTGCAATTGAAGATGGCTGTCTGTTCTGGCATTCTTCTAACAATGTGGTTACTGTATGTAATTTCAGCTCTAATAAATCAAAACTCAATCAATCTTTTGTCCTAAAGATATTAGCAGTCTCTCTTTTACTTTTGAGGTGATTTATTAAAATTAGGAATCAGTATGCTTGGTTTGGGGTAAGTGGCTTGCCCTTGCTAGTGCTCTCAGGCCAAAGGCTCTCCTTTGTGCCAAAGTGAGTTCTAGTGCCGTATAGTGAATGGCCTGGGTATACATGAGCTCTAAGGAAGCTGTGGCTTTCTTAGAGTGAAGAGCTGAATTTGGAACTGGCCGTATTCTACATTCTTTGCTCTTAGGAAGTGCTTCCATGGATGTACTCCCTGAGTTTTCCCCACAGGTCTTCAGTATCTTCACATTTTATGTCATTTGGGACTCAGTAGGCCACAGCTGTCTATACCTGTGTCCTCGAATTTTAAAATAAAATCTT
>VWYI01027957.1:0-38528 GCA_013399455.1 Anthoscopus minutus
GGCCGGGCCCGGCCAGGCCCCGCTGGAACAAGGCTGGGCCCTCTCCCACCCCCCCGTCCTCACCCCAGCCCCGACACCTTCAGAAGCCGGAAGCCAAAAAGAGAAAATTCAGAGTTTCCCGGGCTTTAAAATGGGTGTTCACGGGGGTGGATTCTGATTTCTAATGGTTTACAAAGCTGTCAGTTCTTAGAACTGGGCAGCTATTGGCTCTTTCTGAAGCTCCCAAGAGCCTCTCTCAGAACTATTTCCGTAGATGTTTTCTTTCCTTCCTTCTCAATATTAACTAATGTCAAACTAACACACCAGGTCATTAAAAATGTGAACAGCGAGGGGACAGGGTACGTAGCTGATGCCAGCTGGGAGGCTGTGATTCCTGCATAGAGGAACTCCAGGAAAACAGACAGCCAGTGAGACAACTCTACCCTGCAACTATGAGCTCCAAATTAGAACTGCCAGAGGCAGGAAGATGGGGAAATGGGAGCAGCACACAGCTCTCTCCACCCAGCAGCACTGATCCCAGAGGACAGCTGCAGCTGGCCCAGCTAGAAGCAGCCCTAAGGCTGTTTTAAGTCTCATCTCAGAGGGAGTCACAGCCTCCAGCTACATCCCAAATCTCTCCTGCTGCATCCTGAATCACGTGGTCAGAGCTCTGCTGCACCTGAGGAGTGGGTTCAGAGTATTTATAGGCGTTTGCATGTGGCCAAGCAGTTAAAAGACTCTTAACAAGCTTCAGTAGAAGCAACTGTTTTCAGCCCTACTTAAGAAACAGTAGTTCTGAGCCTTCCTTCCGCTATCACCTCTGTACAAGACTTGACATCAAGACCAGCTGATGAGTTCAGAAAACAGCCTCATAGCAAACCTTAGGTGACAGAAATTCATCTGCTGGGTAGCAAAATCCCCAACTGCCTGTCCTTACACTCCAGCTGTAAGCCCCTAGGGAGGCACCTGAGGTGGCTCATGAGCAGCCATGAACAACACAACAATCACAAGGAGCATCAGAAACCTCCTGCATATGGCCGGGGAGTGGGGGCTGTAGGCAACTCTCCAAGGGAATGATTTCTGAGGTCTCTGGTGCTCCAATAAGGAAAGGGTAGCACTGGCTTGTGGCCAGCAAACAAAAGAAAATGCAAACAAGCATGAAGTATTAGAAAGGGTCCTAGTTTTAGGTATTACTTTTATTCCAGTCTTCTCAGCTGAAGAGAAATGAGCCCACCCTATTTTCTCTCTTCTCTGAGAAGCAGGACTGTGGTGTGCCTTTACTCCCAGCAGCCACAACTATCCACACATTACATTGCTGTAATTTTCTGTAATTAAACACTAGGTCACTTCCCCTTCAGCTCCAGAAGAAAGGTAACACACACAAGCATACAAACGTGGTACTGTCAGAGTGATTTTCTTTAGGAGGCTCGAATGAAGAAATCACTTGTTAGACAGCCACCTAGCGTTGCATACCACTGCTCCTGGTAGTTACAAAAAAAACACAGGGGAAAAGGTTTGAGAGAAAGCTCAAGAAAAAAAGAAGAAATCATTGTTTTAACTCCATAGACTTAAAAAAGACATAAAAATAATCTTTGCAAACCAGCAGCTATTCAGTTATACAGTCTGAAAAATTCTACTGTGGACCTGAGGCCTTCCCAAAGATAAAAGTTCATATTGATAAGTCAACACCACTTTTTACTAGCTGTATGAAAATTCTTTTAAGTCTTCAAACAAAACATTTGCAATTCTTTGTGGCTGCTTCCCCAAAAGCCTTCTCTCTGACTCTAAGCCCCCTCCTGTGCCCACGTGCCCTTCCACAAACAAACTCATGCAGCTAACAAAAGTCCAGGGTCCACATGGGTTAAGGACAGCACACTGATCTAAGCATATAACGCAACAGTCAGCTCCAAAGATTAAAGAACTTGTTAGCATTTCTTTCTGTAGACTGCAACAGTGAGCTGCATTTAAATTTATTAAGTGAATTCCCCAGAAATTCAAACAAAAGACAAACCACACTCCTTTAGCTGGAAATGGAGATAACACAGCTCCCAGGTGCAGAGCCCTACACCCTCCTGTGGGGTTATGGACACACTGCTCAGCCCATGAGGACACACAGCACCATACTGAAGATGACACCAGGCTGTGTTTCTGCCCCTTCTGTGAGCAACAGGGTCCGGGGTCTATGCAAATAGTGCCAAACACAGTACGTGGAAAACACCTCCTCAGAGACAGTGACACTCCAGAAGATGCCTGTCCTCAAAGGGGAGGGTTTGGCTTTACTGCCTGAATCACAGATTCCCCAAGGGTTTCATAAACATGCAGCAGAAATGCAGAAATGGCTGCATGAGGCTGATGGTCCTCCCCAGGTCCTGCACCATCCTGGCCAGAGCTGCTGTCCCTGTAGCCTTCCTCCTTACAGCCTGCAGCACTGCCACTGCTCACCTCCTGTTGCTCCCATGACCAATACCATAATGTGGACAAACAAGCTTTCCCATCTCCAAATCACTATGGCACCAAATCCTAGATCAGAACAACTGCATTACCTTAAAATGCTGTGAGGGGCTGCATAGAAGAATGTCAAAGAACACCGACTGGCACCCCCAAAGGAGGCACAGAAAAGTCCTTCCTGAGAGAAGTCAAAGGCTGGCTGAATGAGTGGCATGGGGATAGGAAATACCTTGGGAAAGACCATCTGAACACTGCTGGTAATTCAAAAGATGGCTCCAGTTGCAGGAAGACATCATTTAGAGCTGGAATGAGCTCATGTCTTCCACCCTTGTCTCATGCTCCACTGCTGTATGCTCCTGGCACTGTCATTATCTCCTAGGAAAAATGCCTGCTACTTTCTATCACTTCCACACTCACAAGGCTTTTAACTACCTTTTTGATTGTGTCAGCACAAATACATGTACGACCTCTCTTCAGACCAGATAAATACACAAAGACATTTCCGCTTTTTTCGATGCTTTTTCATCATGTCCAGAATTTCAGTCCAAGGTGGGTATGAGAGACAAGCAGCAATTGAGGCACTTTGCAAATGTGGGCGACTGACAATAGAAGCTAACACAAAGCTGAGTCTTTAAAACTTAGGTTTGCCCCAAACATGAGTTATGATACCACATTCCCATGCTGCAACATCTATGACACAAATCAGGCCTGCTTCCCAAAATGGCTACTGCATGTAATACTCAATTATCAGGTAATTCAATCAGAGGAAAACTCAAGAGCAGTAAGTAAGGACCCAATCCACCTTTGTGGGGTTGCAAGCACTCCAGACAATATTCTAGGCCCTATCTACAGGGTTTGCCTTCTGAAGGAATGATATTGAGATTGTACTCATTCCACAAAGGGGACACATCAGTCCCCACACGTTCTTTGCCTTCCCTGTAAGCTGGTGCTGTTGTGCACAGATCACAGATCTGTGGCCCTGTTGTCCAGACAATGTTTTCTCCTCCCTTATCAACTCTTTAGAGCAGGATCCTATTTTTTTAAACTGTGTCTGCACAGCACTGAACAAAAGAGGTTCTTGCTCATATTTGGGGCCACCCAATAGCACTGGAAGTTCACCTTAATTCAGCCCATCCACAGCGTGGGACCCAGCAGCGCAAGCCTGAAATACAGTGGGTAGGATCTGGTAAAAGAGAGCTCAGAGATCAGGGAATTTTTTTCACTTCAGACTGGATTTACCTGGAGTTACAGTAGGAACTCCAAAAAAAACCCAACCACTTAAGACTCACACTGAAAAGGCTGAGGGGGTGTTTACTGCACTGTTACCTCCAGTTATAAGTTCAGCCTGACCACCACTTTATTGAGCACTCTACAACCAAAGCACTGCCTGGCCCATCCCTAGGGGCTGAGCGGTGCTACTCCCTGCCATCACAACTCAGCAGCTACTCTTCCAGAGCAGAAATGTCCAACCAATTTGGGCCAAACCAGAGGTTTCTAAACTCGGGCTCTTTCAGATGGTAATGCCTGAACACACAGCTCACTGCAGTAAACTTAAACTGTAAAGAAGAACCACTACCATGTTTTGCTCTGATGATCTCTTTGGACTCAGAAACAGAGATTGTTTTTCCTTCAGGGAATACCAGCAATAAAAGGTGGAGAATACTATATTTTTATTACCTTCAACCCACCATATCCTGCATACTTAAAGTACTGCTTCTCTTCCTCCCAGTAGTCATTTGTTTACTGTACTGTTATACAATAACTCATACTTGTAACTCGTTTGCCAATGACATAAATTTAACTTGCAGCAAATCCAAGGCAGAATTACTAAACAGCCAATCCGAGAAGTACAGGAATGTCACCCTGGGGTAACCAGCCAACTCAGACTGATGCAGAACCCTTCCAATATTCAATATATTTCAGAGATTGTCAGGCTTCTTGTTTCTACTGACAGAAGCAGACTTAGATGTGTTTTGATGTTGATGCATTAACATCAGCACGAAAATCCTACAGAGAAAACAATGTCTGCTGTATTCTTCTTCCCATGCCCAGCCTAATCACATTTTCCATCCTCAAAACTAATAGTCAAAGCCACTGAAAATGTCAATACCGCTTCTAAGGCTTCCAAAGGTGTGAACTACCTTTAGCACCTCATCAAGTTTTCCTTACTTGAAGATGCAGGAAACTCTAAGTATTTATTTTCTTTACATGTTTCTCAAGAATAAGAACACCAGTATGTACCTAATTTATGTTTAAGTAGCTGGCATGATGGTCAATTTGGTATTTTTTCATCTATTTTGAGGAAATGGTGCTTGGTGGCTGGAGGAGAAAGTTCACAATACTTATGAGCTTTGATTTAAAACACACACTGAACCCCACTGCTTGTTTGATTCAACTCATTTGTCAATATTTGACTGACTTCCAAATAAACATTTTTCTTGATTAAAGGGTAAAGTAACAAAATCCACCCCCTACAAGATAGTAATTGAAATGTTTTGCAGTTGATGTAAAGTCAGGGACATTCCCTTTCTACAACAGGCAGTTCAGTTGAAAATTCCTAGAAAAACCACAAGCCTATCACTTCTGCTGCTGCCAGACTCTTGGCTCGGAGGTGAACTCTGGACAGCAGGAATCCTTTGGACCAGGACTTCTCTAGGGGTCTGGAAGAAAGGGACACCTGTCTCCAGGGTGGACAGCCCAATTCCTCATGACTCCTTCAAGTATTCCACTAGAAAAAGGCAGAACTACCTAAGGCCCATGGGGAGCAGGTGATGCTTTTGCTATATTGAACATAAATACAGCACAAATAAAGGAACTGAAGGACAGCTGAACAACTACAATTGTTTTTCCATTTTATGGTGTTTTCAGGTCAAGATTTGATGATTCTGGAAGTTAGGCTTTGGCCAAACACCTTAAGAGATATGCTGGAAGTTAATAAAACCTTTCTCTTCTTTGTGCCTATTAAAAGCTTATGCCTCTTCCCAGGTATCTGCACATGAATGCCCTCTGAGAGTACAGAAAACAAACAGAAATAAAAAAATTTCACCCTGTATCTTCAAAATTAAGTAAGTAATGCAACATGCCGTGCCAAGGAAGCTACAAGTTTTAATGTCAATTATCATTGTACCCAAACTAGGATCTTTCCAGGACCTACTGCACTTCAGGATGACTTTATATGACAGGAGAGAAGCCTACAACAGGGAAATCATGAAGTCCCACCAGCAGCAAGCACAGGCATTGCAGTGTGCTGACCCCAACACTGCCAAAAGGATCTGGTGAAATGAAGCATGTAAGACTGACAGACTGCAATACACAGGTGGTACTGGCTCCAAAAATTATCAGGTAAAAAAATGCAAGTAGCCTTTCCTCATGAATATGCAGATTCAAGGTACATTAGGCCAACTTTTCAGAACTGCTCCACTGTTAGATGTAGCTGTGTCATACACAGCAATACCTAAGTGGAGGCCTAACTGCTTTGCTGAGTTTACTTTATACCTTTGCAAATGCAACCTTTCTGTCTGAATTCCCTGATTATATTGAGAGGAGATACCAAATGAACCTACTTAACCAAACCCCATTTCTGCAGACCATAACAGAACCATTACACTACATTTTCCCCAGGATTAGGGAAATTTATTTGGCTTTCTTACCAAATGTGTATGTTGAGTGGCAGCAGGAAAAACAAGCAAACTAAAAGCCACAACACATGCTCATCTATGCTCAGGGCTTGCCAGCTAAGTAAATGCTGAAAAGTATGAGAACACTTTTTCCTTCAAAGGTCTCCCAACTTTTTAAAATAGCTTTGTCAGGACACCTGTGAACATTCAGCTATGTGTTATCCGACATGTGGATTAACTAATTTTGCTTTAGAGAGTAACAGTCAATGCTTGTAGAGTATGAAAGCAGAGGCCACAGCTAAAGCACGTGTTCCCAACTCCTGCTCATAAAGCACCAAAACTCCTGCTCATAAAGCATCCCAACAGCCCATCTTACACACACAGAAGCTGCAGTTCAGCCGGTGCCTTCACACCTTGCCTGGGCTCTCTCATCGATGCTGAGCGGTCACCAGGCGCTTTCTGGGGCTACCAGAGACCCTACCAGAAGCACCGCTGGTTTCTGGGGAGCACTGACAGCACTTTGCACTCTCCGTAAGACCTTTAATACTGAATTTCGTCTAGTAACTCCCAGTTTACAGCCAGGAAGCAGTGAGCTTTGGCTGCAACGTAGTGAAAAAGCTTTAGGACGTCTCCAAACCTGCTTCGTCCACAGAGCCAGAGTAAAAGCCCCTCACAGCCCCATTCCGCCGCTGCCAGCACACGCGGGGGCCGCCGGGGCACCCCTCAGCTCCCCGGCCACACCGGTCCCTTCCCGAATGGCAAAAGCCCCGCGGCTCCCGGAGCTCGGCCGAGCGCTGCGGGCAGGGCGGGCGGGCTGCGCCGCTACGTACCCGGAGACAATCTTTCCGCTGAGGATCTCGGCGGGAGCCATGGCGAGGGCAAGAGGGCGGGCGAGCTGCGGGCCTGCAGAAGCGAGCGCAGCGGGGCTCCCGGGCCGTCTGCGGGACTCGCTGCCCCGGGGCCGCCCCACTCCCGCCCCACGTGGGCCCAACTTTCGGCGGCCCCGGCCCCGACCCCGCCGCGCAGGCGCTGCCCCCGCCCCGCCGCTCCCTGAGTGTGGCCGGCGGGGCCGGCGCTGCTGTGTGAGCTTCCCGCGGAATGGCTGCCAAAGACGCGACCAGAGCGGCCTTCACAGCGCTCCCGGGCGTGCCCGGCTCCACGGAGAGCGGGGCCGGAGGCAGGGAGAGGGCAGCCCCGGAGGGAACTGAGGGCAGCCCCGGAGGGAACTGAGGGCAGCCCCGGAGGGAACTGAGGGTGAGGGGTGCTGATGCTGGGCTGTGCACAGCGGATGCATAGGAAAATCCCACATCGGTGTAAGAATGTGTCTCTTGTCTTGTGGCTCTTGTAACAGGTTATTCCAAAAGTAGAAGTTAAGAGTAGAATCACAGATTCACACAATGGTTTGGATTGGAAGGGACTTAAAAGATACCTAGTTTCACCCCAGGGGCACCTTCTGCCACACCAGGTTGCTCCAAGCCTTGTCCAGCCTGGTCCTGAGCACTCCCAGGGATGGGACAGCAGCCACAGCTGCTCTGGGCAACCCTTGCCAAGGCCTCACCATCCTCACCGTAAAGAATTTCTTCTCAGTATCTAAATCTCAGTATCTAAATCCACCCACTTTTCACTTTGAAGCCATTCCCCCTTGTCCTATTGCTGCCTGCCCTTGTAAAAGCATCTCTCATTCTCTGCATAAAAATAAGTAATTTTATTTTTCAGGACTTCAACACAGTTGTCCAACGTAAAGTCACTAAACCAGTGGCTGACCAGAAAGAGGGCTGTAAAAAGGACAGTGGGATTGTGGCCTAAATTCAAAGGAGCTTTCAAGAGTGAGAAACAGGTTCCTAAAAGCAGCCTCCCAGGCATGTATTTGCACTAAATAATCCCGTTAGAACTCGTGAAAATGGTATTTTCCCATCAGATCCATGCAGTTATCCCCATGTACGGTTATTTGCATAACCAATGCTTTTCCTTACTCTGCAGACCAGTGCATGTGTTTTAGGATCTTTCTTAGAGTGTTGGTTGTCAGTGGTTTTCTCAAGCATATGGCAAATGAGTGATTAGCATTCAGACAGAGCTGGGGATGGAAAAAGCAGTTAAATATCACTGAGACAGACTTGTCCAGGCAAGATAATGCTGTGACCCAGGGAGCTGTTAAGGAACTCATCAGTGTTCCCTGCAAATGTCTACACACAGAGAACAGGTCTGTGACTCAAGAAACTGGTGATAAAGAGTTCTGGGGCAGAGAACTGACAGAGATTGATGCTGGGCTGACCCCACAGTGTTAGATTGCTGTTGGGGAATACTAGTACATTCCTGTGCCCTCAGTCCCTGTTTTGGACCTATCAAGATCTGTTGCAGTACAGCGAAGAAATGGGATAATTTTACAGAGTTCACAGAATGACTAGGTTGGAAGAGACCTTCAAGATCATTGAGTCCAACCCATTTCACTGCAAATCATCAAGCTAAGGAGAATCAGGACTGAATGCTAGAACAGCAGTGTTCCTGCTGAGAATTTGAGGCTTAAAAGGCTTATGTGAAGTGCTTTCACATAGACTTTTGCTATACATAGAATGCATAGGTTTTGAAAAATAAAGTATCTGTTCCTAAGAATTTGCTGAGAAAACTTTGAGTCCTGCTATTCCATAATGTAATCAGCTCACAAACGGATTTGGGGAGCTCTTGGACTTTGAGAAGAGAGAAATGCAGGTCTTGCAGCTTCCACCTAGGGCACAGAACTGTGAGGACAGAAGTATACAGGCCCTCCTGTTTCAGGTCAGAGGCTTTAAGGTTGCTTCTTTGGCATTCTAGGAGGGGAATATAAACCATACATAGTTCAAAGCTCATCTGAGGATAAGTTACCATTGTGTTTCCTTTCATACACTAAGAATTTACATCTTTTCTGCTTTTTTCTGCTGTTTATTTTCTCTGTTGAGGCTAGTGATTGCTACATTGAGTGATTAAATTACCTTAAGTTAACAACATGTTGTAATTGTAGGATAAAAGGTCAGAAATGTCTCTTTAGGAGTGACTTGGACAAGAGAGAAAACATTGTCGTTTAAGGCTTTTATATGTTAAATAAGAAAAACCATAGAAATAAATACAAAAAGTTAGAAGGAACTTTTTCCCCATCATTATGTATTCCCTGTATTTCCTGGAATGCAGCAACAAGCACTTGCAGTATTATACAGTCAAAACTAAGATTTTACAATTGGTCGAGAGGTGGGATTTTTCCAGGCTGCTTAAAATTCTGTGCCTTAGTTGTTTCTTCTGTTGCCTTTGAAGCCTGAATGAACTCTTGGAGGGGGAAATGACCCAGTGTTAAAGAAAAAAAACCAAAACACAAAAGATGAACTCCTTCAGCTAAGGACTGGATAAGCTCAGTAAAAAAACTTCTGCCAAAAATAGACCTAGCGCTCAGGATTGCAGTATAAAAATATAAGGCAGGGAAAGAAAAAAAAGAAAGCCCTTTTGTTTAAAATATTCAGGTGACCTTACTTGCAGAAGGTCAGAGAAGATGAGAAGACACTGTTGCCATCAGGAGCTGGAGATTCCTACCTAGAGCTGCTAACATGCATGATTTACATGTGTATGTGAGCAATAAACCTCCCTTCTTGCTTTTCTTAATGCCCCAGCTTTTGAATAATACATATGTCATGATGACAGATAAAACTTTGAATATTACCCAAATGTATTGCAGGAAAGGAACTAAACAACTTCTTCTATTACTTCTTTAGTTTTGATCCAGATTCTAATTTTTGGGAAGGGACAGACTCATGAATTTTAAATATACTTATGCCAGAAAATCAGACTAACCTTCTTTTGTCAGAGCAGGAAGTCCTTTTGTATTTCTAACTTGTCTGATGTGGCAGTCAAGCTGGGATTTTTCCTCAGAAGTTGTGCACATCATGTCTCTAAGCTAGAACAGGTTCTTTAACATTTATTCTTAATAATCATCCTGAGATCAAAATGCTGGAAATGGAGGCAGAGCAGAACAGAAAAGGGATTATGTGATGAGAAATGACTGAACAGACCTTTCTGCCCAGCTCAGAGCCATATCCAGCTCTGAAATGCAGTAAAATGTAAAAGTTCCTATTCATGTTTAGGATCTCCAAAGTGCAAAGCAAAGGAGACAGACATTGTAAAAATGTTTACAAAGTTGACAGCAAATGTTTACAAGGTTGACAGCAAAAATCAATGTTTTATGCATTCAGTATCAAAGCAGGCTTACTACTGAATGGTTGTTAGGATAAAGAGAGATAAAAAGAGTTACTTGGAGATAGGCTGAAGCCTCAGTGTAAGAGAATTCTCTCTGCTCTGAGTGTTGCTCCAGCATAGTCCTTCTCCCTCCCTCACCTCCCTGCCAGGATCCCTGGGTTTGATTTGGCAGCTCCCACAGTGTGACTGTTTACCTTTGCATCCACCCCCTCTTACCCAACATGTCAAAAGTTATGAAGCTTACTCTTTAAAAAAACCCTGAAGGCTGCAAAATACATGCCAGAAAAGACTTTCAGTGTTACTGGTGAACCAACAGCTGTGCCTCTGATGACACAGGGCCCCAGAACCTGTGATTTATTCTAAGAAACTGATCCCAAACCATCAAAGTGAGGAAGAACTTTAAGCTTTGCTTTACCCATTAGGTGGCATGGCTAGAATAGGACATTGTCTCTAGTAAAGGGGAGGAACAGATAAGTTAGATTAGTTTTATAAACCTTGGTTAGAAAAAGGATTTTGAGAAAACCAGTTTTCAGGAGCACACAAGAAAACCAGTATTAGACTCTGATACTTCAGATGTTTGTAGGGAACTTTTTGTGCTTAAAGATGCCCCAGTGGACAATGATGAACATTACCCAAGAATGTACCTTTATCTACCATGATGAGGGACACAGCTTTGTCACGGGGTAACAATGACACATTTAAACACATGCTTATTGGTCTGCTCTCCCTCTGATCAGAGGATGACTGAACTTTGACGTAAGATTTGAGATTGATCTCAATGTACGCTCTTTGGAACAGCCCTTATAGCTAAGCTGTGTTAATGAAATAGTACATGGCTTGAGCTATGATTTGTTCCATCATAAAGTGTTTGCCAAGTGTAATTGTCTCCTAATCTGTTTAGGTATATCATGTGTTCCATCACTGAAATAAGGTGGTGACACAGCCAGCTGCTGGACAGTCACTACAGAGGTTGCTCTCCTGGGTTAGGATGGAGGTTCCTCTCTTTCTTCCTCGTGGTTCCTGGTCTGATGGCTGAACCAGCAGAACAGATACTTGGAGTGCTCTTTGTCCTTTTCTGTACAAAGACAGACGAATTAATTGAATCACTTCCAAGCACAGATTTAATTCCAACAAACTGCTTTCTTTGTAAACCTGTTAAGGGTACTTTCATTGTAGGAGGTAAAGCTGATTGTGCCCCACAAAGTTGCAGTAACAAACAGACCTCTCAAAGGCTTTCCTGACCCCTGTCTCCAGCTTGCTGATCACCTGCCTACCATGCAGGGATTTTGTATTGACCATTGTTTATTTGTCACTCTAAAGACAGCAATAACAGTTCAGATTATCTCTGAATTTCCACTTGTGTTACTATGCCAGTGACACAAATTTGTTTGTAGTTGAGTGAATTTTCCATTGGCTGTTTTTCTTGTTCTTCCAGCTAGCTTCCTTTAGCTACATCATCTTGCACGTGTTTACATCATCTTACACAGAAATCCAACAGTTCCCACTGATCTGCTAGAGATCCTCCATAAGGTCTTGGTAACAGTTTGAAGAATTTTGTGTCACACTTGATTCCACTGAGAAGAGTGCCAGAGTGCTTGATAAATGTGGCCTCTAGGTTGTCCCAACTCTTTGATGCTGAGAATTCAGAGCAAAGAGACCATTTTCTAAGTAGTTCTCTCTCTCACATAGTAACCATTCCTAATATTTCTACAGTGTTGGGGCACTCCATGCAGTAAACAAAAGCCTAATTCACTGTCCCAACCTGCCTGTGAGTTGTGTATTGCCACGTTTTTCAGATAAGGTAGCTGAGAAAGAAGGGAATATTGATAGCCTAAAGCAGAATACAAACTTAAGCAATAGAGCTGTGATTAACTACCGTGATATTTCCACCTCCTCCTAATTCTCTTTGGCTAAAAAATTTTAGTTAACAGTATGTAGCTACAGAGGACTTCTCCCTTCTTTGCCTAAGAGCTGTGATTTGTCTGGTAGTTATAACAAGAACTGCTTCATTAATAAATGAGGCAGAGCCTGGTGAGGCACATTGCTCAGAGATACATTGCTAATGTTTTCCCTGAAGCTGTGGAGTGTGTCCCTTCCCTCATGCTCAGCTGCATCAGGGAAGAAAAGCAGTGATTCCAGTGATTAAATCTCATAAGTCTGCAGAACTCTAATGCCTGCATATCTCTGGGAGAAAGATTTCTCAAAAGAACAGCAAGGCTTGCTCATGTCTGCTGCTGTGAGCTCTCTCTGAGCTTCCTTATTAATAAACCAGCTGGAGATCTCATTAGAAAGTCTGTGCCATGAAATGCTCCATCCTTTGCTCCTGTCTCCAAGACCTTTAAATCCAGCAAGGCAGTGGTAATGTTTTGTCCTATGTTAGCCATAGCTGGCAAGTAGTAAAATAAAGACCTTTCTGGTCCTTTCTGTTGTTTTGAAGCTTTGGATTTTGACATCTGTAGCCTGAGCACCCTGGTGCAGATGCTTGTGTATGTAGTAATTCTGCTCTGGAGCCCCAATGTTTTGTAGATAAAAATGTGATGAGCCTGTTCTCCAAACTATTCCTGAAAGAGTGACAGTGGCTGGTGCTGCTTGGGCCACAGGAAAAGTCAGAGCCTGTAGGCTTGCTGTGGAACAGAAATATGGTGAGCTCAGCAGGGAAAAGTCTGCTTGGCCTGTCATTCCTCTTTATGGCCTAGAAGCCAGGAGAAGAAAATGAAGAGGAAGCCAGGAGAAGAAAATGAAGCTCTTCCAAGAGGAGCTGTGCCAAGCTGGGATGTTGCTGGTATCCCTTGCGCCTGCTAGAGTAGCGTAGGACTGGCAGGCAGATTCTGGAGGAGTCCCCATACAAATCATACAGGATCAGCAAAGACAATATTGTAGCAATGAGTCAACAAGACAAGCAGATTGTGCCCCGAGACCTCTCCTGCAGTGTAACATCGGCACCGGTGCAGGCGTTGACCCTGTGGACGTGCACGGTGCGATGGCAGAATAGGATAGATGAGTAGTATGGTCTGAGTTGCTGCCATGCTTTAGAGCAGTTTAATTTGAAGTGTACTTACTAGCTGGTGTTTCTGGATGGCAGGGGACACAAAGCATGCTGAGACTTAAGACTGTGAAGAAAATGTCTTATGTCTTTTCCTCAGCCTTGGAAAAACAAGCAGAGAGCTGCCACAGCCTGCATCCACAGTGATGATGGGTGCCCAAAAATGGCTTTGAGTTCAAAGGATCAGGCCTTGGGGACGGAATGGAAGAAAGATGCCTTTACTTCTACAGTCATCTGTTACCCATGGCCCTCTGGGGAGTGGTTTGTGCCTTCCCAGGTGTGATGCTTTCCATGGAGATCCACAGCTCTGTGAGAAGGGGAGCATCCCAGAATTGGTTGGATGGAACATGGGTCGTTCTGTTTTTGTTGTTTGTGCAGGAGTACTTTTGTGGTTTAGGAAGGCACTTTGTAATATGTTTTTGTCCAAAATCCTTCTCAAGCAATTCTGGCTGAGTTGGATCCAAGTGCTGTTGAAATCCGTGAGGGTAAGCCTGTGCCGGTTGGTTCAGGAAACTCGTGTGTCATCACGTCTCCACCCCCTTATCATTAGATTTCTCTTGAGATGTGTCATTATTGTGCATCATTATGCTAGCAACATTAATGGCATTTTAAGAGTGAAAAGTACAAAAAATATACTTGGTTATCCTATAAAGAGAAAGCACTATCCTCTTCCAGGAGGAGCCATAGATTTTGTTGAAAAGGAGTCTGTCAGTGGCATTAACATAAATATTTTGATAGATTTTATATAGATAACTTTTTATTTGCACCAATTACAGAATTAAGCCCTTTAAACTCAGCACATTCAGCTGTGATACTGCTGTACATCAGGGCTGGATTACTGGGAGTAATTCAGTAGTTATGGGGAAGCCTTTCCATTCCTATGGCATTGACACCTCTCATAGTTGCAGCTGAAGAACCATAAATTCAAGCTAAAAGTGACTCTGTGCTGGAATTGAATCAACCAATCTGTCAATAACCTAAGGTGCTCATCACACAGGAAAGGATTCATTTGGAGTGCTTTCTCTTGCTGCATATGGGGAAGCTTTAGGGTGGAGTAGGGGTGTGTGTCTTGAGAGGTCAGGGCTCTGTGTGGTTGCAGGCAATAGTCTGGGCATGAGGAGCTGTGTGTGCATCTTCACTGCCCTCAGCTTGTGTCTCGGCAGCTACACCTCCTTCCCCACTGCACTGCACCCAGTGTGAAGCATTCCACAATTACCTTTTAAATTCCACAAAAACCTTCTAAGAACTGATGCTGGTAGCTCTCAGTGTGAGGTTCATTATCTCTTATTTAAATGTGATTATTAGGAGAGGAAGAACATCCACGTTAGAGCTAAAACGGCTTACAAACACCAACATACACTTACACTTCCCTTTAGTCTCTGTGATTTACTGTTTTCAATTGTCCCACTGCTGTTCAATGAGCTGGAAAAACAGCTGGGATATGGTGCTTGGCTTTTATCCTGGCTGTTTCCCACCAGTACCCATCTTACAGAGGATGCAGGCTTAGACTTGGAAGATTAATATTGTTATAACAGAGGGCTTCTATGAGGGAGAACTGGCCAATTTGTGTGCTTGCCATTGGCCAAATGACATCTCTTGAAAGCCCTGGGAGGCAGGGAATGGAGGAGTCTGGTGGGCTGCTGGTGTCCTGCCAAACTGCACTGTGGGGTACGTGTGGCAGAGCCTATGCTGAGCATCTGGATGAGCTCAGGCTTGCTTTCTATCCATCCCAAATATCACCATGACATAAACATGCACTTCTGAGCTTGGACTGCAAACCAGACAGCTTGACTGCAAGATGAATTTGGGCTTAAAGCTGAACCAACTGGCTTAGAGTGAACAGCGTTACACAGGTGTAGTGGGTGGCCCTGTCTGGATGCCAGATACCCAGCAAATCCTCTGTCACTCCCCTCCTCATCTGGACAGGGGAGAGAAAATATAATAATTAAGGTTCATGAGTTGAGATAAGGACAGAGAAAGATCACTCACCAAATACCATCACTCTCAAACTGGACTCCAGTTAGAAACATTAATTGAAATTATTACTGACTAAATCAGAGTAGGATAATGAGATGTAGTATAAGACCCTAAAGACATATAAAGATCCCTACCTGTTTTTCCTTCCCAGCTCTAACTCCTCCCCATCAGTGGTGAGACAGATGGGAATGGGGGTTATGGGCAGTTCATTACATGTCCTTCCCCTGCTCCAGCATGGGGTTCCTCTCATGGGAGGCAGTTCTTCATGAACTTCTCCAACATGAGATCCTCCCATGGGCAATACTTCTCTCCATACTGCTCCAGAGTGGGTCACTCTTCCATGTGGTCAGTCCTTCAAAGATGGGCTGCTCCATTGTGGGTCTGCCATAGAGTCAGAAGTCCTACCAGGACACCTGCTCCACTTGGGCTTCTCTCTCCTCAGGTCTGCAGGTTCCTGCCAGGACCCTGCTCCAGCACAGGCCTCTCTTGGAGTCACAGCCTCCTCTCAGACATCCCCTTGCTCTGGTTTGGGTCTCTTCCAGGGGCTGCAGATAGATCTCTGCATCCCCATGCTCCTCCTCCATGAGGCACACAGCTGTCTCACCATGGTCTGCACCATGGGCTGCAGGGGAATCCCAGCTCTGGTGCCTGGAGCACCTCCTACCCCTCCTTCTCCACTGACCATGGTGCCTGCAGAGCTGTTCCCATCACATATTCTCATCCTGCTCTTTTCTGGCTGCAGTTATATCTGCACAATAATTTAGTTCTTCTTCTTAAATATGTTATCACAGAGGTTTTATCACCATTTCTAATTGGCCCAGCCCTGGCCAGCAGCATGTCCAGCTTGGAGCTGCTAGGGGTTGCTGGACAGTCACCCCTGTAGCACCACTGCCACCAAAACCAGGCCATTCAAACATAATACAGGAGATCCATACCAAACTTCCCAGCCCATGGTCTCTTGTGCTGATCACTGCAGTCCTCTGGGTTAATGGAAGATGTGAGGACAATTTGCTCTAACAGCTGCCAGCTTTGGCATTGTGCTTTGTTTAATCTAAAATTTAAAGTGTTTGAAGCCTTCTTAGCAGCACTTTCCAGGTTTTTACAGGAACAGTTCTTGTAGGTGCCTACTGTGTGTTCTTAATCAGTCAGAATACTCTGGGATGGAAGGGCAAATATATGAACATGAGTCAGTGTCCTGTTTCTACAGTGTTTCCTATAGCTGTAGAATTGGAAAAGTCTGAAGGGGAGAGTCTTCATGTGTGAAGAAATTAAGAAAATGTGGGCATAGTTCAAGTGTCCATGCCTCCCTATTACTTTCTAAGGGAGACAGGGTGAACTCTGGAGCTTGTAGCACTTCTTATATGGAGTTGGCTGCTGCACATTAGGAATTTGATTGTATGAGTGGTCCCTTCAGAAATTATCTATTCACTATTTTAGAACATATGAGACATTCATGTCATACTATCTTTGTAAAAATGGTTCTTGGCCTTATATTAGCAACCTGTGGCAATGTCTTTCTTCTTTTCAGTCCTGACCTCTGGATCCAGCTGGTCTCTCCGCTGTTGTGCCAGCTAAGGATGGAAAGGACCTCTTGACAACCTCTGGTCAAACTTGCTCTACTCAAGCAGTGTCAGCAAGATGAGACTATCCAGAACTTCAAAGATTGCCAAGGGTGCAGAGCCCATAACTTCTGCAGGCAACCTATTCCAGTGTCCAGCCATCCTCACATCTCCTTTACTGTTGTTGCTTTTCCCCTTTTGTCTCAGCTATTGCCTCCTTGAACCACTCATACTGGACTGTGCTCTTTGCTCTAGCCATCTCTAACACTTGCACATCTCCCTCCTCAGGCCCACCTCATGGCAGGAAGCTCTGAGCAGAACCAGAACAGGGGGTAATCCCACCACAGGACAAGACAATATTCCTAGGGAGCTTTTCTTTCTGGGTACAACTTGAATGTATGCTTTGACCGGCCAGAAAACAGAATTTGTTTTGTAAACCCAGAGCATTGCCTATCAATAACACCTTTCTGAGTCAGCTTTGCAGAGCAGAATGAGAAGTTAATTAGTACATGAAAAGGACAACATAACCTCATATCAATTTCTCCTTGTAAAACTCATACATTTTCAGCACTGTATTTTAAGAAGTGCAGAATATTATTTTGTTTTCTTTTGTGGGATTTGTTACAGCAAGATTGCTATCATGAAGGACAGAAGCTAAAATTCAAGTCAGCCTGATTACTTTTTAATCTAGAGTTTACTGAAGACTTTGTACACCCATGTTGAGTGTCCAGTGAGAGCTGTTTCTGATAGGAGAAAGAGGGATTTTCCTCAAGGTACAGGTAGCAAACACTGCTCATGACAATATTGAAGTAAAAAATTATGTCCCATGCCCCAGAATTAGCAGATCTCATATACTTCCTTGTGTCAGGTTGAGAAATGAACAAATAAAGAGTCGAGTGATGCAAAGAGTACCCATACCAAACCCTATCCTTGGGCCAACTTTTCAAGCTTTGACCAAGACAGCAGGCTAAAAAGTCCCTTGTTTGGTTTTGGGTATCACTCAGCTATGGCAGGATCCTAGGATAGTGCTGTTCCTGCTGTGGTGTTGTGATGAAACATGCTGTGATATCCCAGCCAGCTGAAGTGGATGGGAATCTTGCCATTTGTTCTGTGACTGTCAGTGACTTCTGTTATCACAGGTGATGCAAGGTGTGTGGTACAATGATACAAACGTCACAATGTAGGTGCTTGACCCAGTGCAAAAAAAAGCAAACAAACAGTAACAGTAGCTGCCAGCCAAGGCAAATAAAACTTGGAGGAAAGTAAGTTGCTCAGGATATTTTTTTAACTTTTACAAAGTGTTCTGCATGCTCACAGAATTTCTATTCTTGTTAAATAGCTCTGAAGAAGAATTAGTCATCTTTTATTAAATACTGAGAAACATTTTGGTTATAACACACGTTGAAAGTAAATGCTCCTCACACAGCAAGAGCAGGAATCAATGCTTCTTCTCTGGAAAAATATGAATTTCACAAAGAACTTCTTTAATTTTATTCTATGAGGTCTAGATAGGGTTACCTGTCAGCTATGTCCGTAGGCTATTCCCTGTGGGCTAAGCCCTCTGAAAGTTGAGAGGTCAGCCAAAAGCAACCACTTCTAATGTGATTTTAGACTTTATGAATATGTCCCTGACAGCACAGGTATGGCAGATAGGCATTTGGTAATGGTGAAGGTCAGCGCAGGCTGAAAATCTGCACAGAGCAGAAAGGACATTTTAAGCGGTGTAACAAATGTTACAACTGCACTCTCTCTGCTTTTACACAAAACACCAGCAGCTGTGTTTAAACAATCCTGAAGGACTCTCTTGGTAAAAGACTGTTGCTTTCAGTTCCGAGGGAGCAATGGATATGAGCTGAACCTTCCCCCTCCCTCTCATCACAAGTGGCAGTGACAGCACATGCTGGACACATTCAGACAGTGGCAGTGTTCCCAGCGAAGCACACGCTCCCCTGAGCTTCAGGAGTGGAAATGGCTGGGCCAGACAGCATTTTGCCCAAGGCCTTTCCATGCTCCCAATTCTACTTAGAGTGAGCCAGTTATTTATAGAAAACAATGTGAGTTCTCCAGTATCAGTCTCTTCCTTGCAAACCATTGCTCTTCGAGAAATATTTTGGCAGTACCATGTCCTGCAAGTGGTAATGTTGTCTGGAGAATATTGTCAGACTCTCTTGGAAGAGTCCAAATATCCTACAGCTGATTTGGAGAGTCCTCTACATCATTCAAAAAAAAAGAGAAACAATTTAGACTGAATTTAACAGCCTGTGAATTAAGTATGACTTGCCACTTAAGCCTGCATTATGAATAGTTACAATTTCCATTAACTTGAACAAGAACTTTGTGGGTATAATTGTTTATTCTGCCATTTGCCCTAGTACCAAAACCATTTGTGGAATTAATCTGGTAAAATAGAAAATGTTAAAAGGCAAAGCAGTTTCCCAATGCCTGGTGTGAGATCTTTAGACTGGGAATCGACAATAATTTTTTTCTTGCCAGGCAACCTGCCTTTGGTTTTCTCCTCAGAACCGCTTCTATAACTGTAAGAATAAAACAGGTTACACATTTTTCTATCAGAGTATTTCAGTACTGTGTTTACACCCCAACTTGCAATAAATATGCTCCACTGTGCTCTGAGTTTAGTGACCACATGGCCCTGGCATTCCAGAACCTAAGAGACTGGACCCGAGGTAGATGCTCAATAAACTGTGCAGCTAAAGCTGTTATTCAGATGTTGGACACCACGGGGAGCTCTGGTAACAGAGAAGAGGAACTTGTCCTGCGTCATCTACGGACGCTGAACGGGAAAGGATGGTGTAACGCTGCTCCCAGCATTAGCCTGGTCCTACGGCTTTATTTGCAAAACCTAAGTGTATTTATCTCATTTGCTAATAAAGAGCTCTTTTTGTGCAGGCAGTTAAAGCCTCTACAGCTGGTGAGATAATCGCCTGTGTCTGTGTGCTACGGAGCTCCTGCCTGTCTGGCTGAAGGCAAAAGATTTCTTTTTGTCTTTCCATCTTTTAGGTTTCAGCCCAAGTTCTACTGACTACAGATTAGTTCAGTCCCTATGACTCCTTGGTTTGTGCTAAGTCTGAAAAACAAGGTACGTATTTTCTCAAGGTATTGTTATAAAATGATCTCATATCTATTGCCCCATTGCTCTTAAAAAGGGAAAAAAATAATACCATTTAATTAATTATTTTCTGTTTTCCTGTGGGCAGAATAAAGACAGAAGGAAAGTTAAAAATTTTTGAGCACTGCAAAATAATTGTCAGGGAGCAGCAAGGGCTGCTTGCTCCATAAGGGAAGGTAAGCCAGGAGCAGAGGGTGATTCCAGCCTGGTCAGTGTCTTCACTGGTGGCTGAACTTAGAATCACAGAATGGTTTGGATTGGAAGAGACCTTAAAGAAAATCTTGTTCCAAACCCCATTCCATGGGCAGGGATACCTTTCTCTAGGCCACGTTGCTCAAAGCCCCATCCAACCATTGAATCCAGGAATAGGGCATCCACAGCTTCTCTGGGCAACCTGTTCCAGTGCTTCACCACCTTTGGAGTAAAGAATTCCTTCCTAATATCTAAACGAAATCTCTATTAGTTTAAAACTATTGCCCCTTATCCTATCTTACTGTGTAAAAGCTCACTCTTCCTTATTTTTATGACCTATTTTTATTTTAGGTACTGGAATGCACTCTAAGTTCACCCTGGAGTCTTCTCTTCTCCCGGCCGGACAATCCCAGCTCTCTCAGCCTGACTTCATGAGAAGAATGTCTTCATATCCTGTCTGAATGTGGTGGATAGAAATGGAAGGTGATAATAGAATTCATCAACTTCCAGATGAACTTCCAGTTCATCCCAGACCAGTGAAGTGATGAACCAAATCCAGGGTCCAAACTCAGATCTGGAGCAAATGGAGACAGGGTTATAGACAGAGCTAGTACATGAGTGCAAAGTCCATCCAGGATACAGGGACAAAGGCTGGGAACAGGCTAAAATGTGCATTCTTGGGGTCCATCCACCTATGGCCCAGCCCCATGGCCTGTCCAGGACTGAGACTGGACTGGGGACATGTTTGAGTATAGCTCGGCTTGGGCAGGGGCTGCAGCCCCTGGTGGGCCTGCTCAGGACTGTTGAGGTGTGGTGCAGGGCCAGCAGCCTCCCCTTCCCTCGCAGCTGCCATGGGGACAGGCTCCTGCCCTCGCTGTGGGACAGCCACCAGCACAGCCTGTAATAAATAACCTCTCTGGCAGCTGAAAGCACACTGCCTTCAGAGGGAGATCTATAAAATAAATATTGATATGCTGCATTGTGGAGCAATGGTTAAGGGGGGGCAGGGAATAGGGAAGGGAACTGGGCCTTCTGTAAGTGAAAAATGATTATTAATCATGACTCTTCTGGATTTTTGTCATTGGGCTTTTAAAGCACTTCAATCTGCATTGCAGGCTTTCCCTAGCAGCAGCCAAAATTGTTTCCACATTAACACCCAAATGATAACTTGCTTTATACTTTTCATTTGCTTTTCACCCAAAGGGTACAATTCATGGGAAACAAACTCATGCTTTTTGAAGGAGTAGGACTTAGTTCTTTTACAGAAGGCAGTTTATTGTAACTGCACGCTTCCTGCAGCATCTGGAGAGGGTTGAGCAGGATATTAAGCAGTTTACCTCTTGGTATGGCAGATAATTTGTTGTGAACTTACCCAGTTCATGTTACCTTTTATATTATTGTACCTCAGCCCAGTACCACTTCTCTCCTCTGCTGTCCAGGTTGCTTAAGGAAGATAGTGCTCAGGGTAACAAAAGTTTTTATCTGTGGAAGATACTTCTAGAACCTGTAATCAACAAGATGTGATGGTTTCTTGTTAACTACTGCTGTCTTCATCACATCTAGGAGGTCTCTGACATTTTCCTGTGGGTCTCACAGTCCTCACATTTTGTCAGGTGGAACTATGTCATTGGGCAGGTAGCAAGTAGGGAGATAATGGTATCCACATGAAAACCTGGTTAGTTCTTCTGGCAAATAAGAATTTTACCTATGAATAGGTTGTTTGTGTCCTCCCTGTTTTAGATATCCTGTATTTCCACTGACACATCTCTTATTTCTGATAGTAAACCATAATTACTTGCTCCTGTTATATGGATTGCACCTGCCCACTTAGTAATTCAGATGCTTCATTTCACCTTATGATTTTGGGTTTTCTTCAATCTAATTACACTTCTTATAGGTATGTAGCTATATTAAGATTAGATGGAAAATTTTATACCCACATTCTCCCAGACTAAACTTGTATATCATCACAGAAGTCAAAATTTCACTATTTTTCCTTCTGGCTAGCTGATTGTCTCCTCTGCTAGATCAGCTTATTGAAAAGGATCCCATAGAGAAACACATTTGTTTTTGAAACTGGGACCAGTATTGCCATTTGGGCCAAAAAAATCATGGATCATCTGCAGCTGCTCTTTTTTCCACTGGCCAGTGGATATTATCAGACTGGCAGAGGCTAGTGGGACCCAGCCAGACCTGATCTAAAAAGAAGTGACTTTTGGATACTCAGCAAGTGAAGAAAATCTATTATGGTATGACACTGGTCTTCATCAAAAAAACAGGCAGGAAATAACTAGGAATGACTGATTGGATTTTGGGTTCGGTAATGGGCTAAAATAGATTAGAATTTCAAAACAATTGCAGTAGCTCTAGCAGTTTCATACTACATCAGATATACAAAGATATGGTAATTTGTTACCTGGAGACTGTACCAAGCTCCTCACACATGGATTGGAACTCATTAGCTCTCACTCCAATGAGCTCTCACTCCAAAAGTATAGCAAATAATCAGTGGAGGGAAAACATCTATCAAAGACTGTATTTGAAAAAAGAAACAGAAGAGGAGGGACACTCATACACAATCACAGTTTCTCATTTTTTTATATGAAGCTGTAATTAGTTTAAAAGTACCTACTTCTTACACCTGTTTCCATGACAACAGGAGTAGCAGATAGAAATGGCATCCTTGGAGTTCTTGGTTGCACTGGCACAAGAAACTGGAAATATTGTATACAGGCATTGGGACCATTCAGAAGAGTGTTGTCAGGAGAAGAGGAAGGTTTCATGGTGTGTTAAAATCCCTTTACACACTTATAGGGACTCCCTACAGCTATTATTGTTATTCTTTTAAAAAAAAAAAGATAATTTTCAATTTAAAGCTAAAATTATCAGTGAGAAGCACATTTTGCCTGGAAAAATTGTACCTTTCAAACAGCTAATAACATGAGGCTTGGAAAAGAAACACTTAATGTAAAAACATTATTGTATTGTTCTGTGCCTCTAAAACTGCCTGATAGACACTTATCTGCCTTTTATCACATCCTTTCCTTAATGGTATTGCATTACATCTAATTTCAATATGTGCTGGCAAAACATATTTTGCGTGTTGTTGAATCATATATTTACTTGGAGTTTGTTACAATGAACAGTCTTATTTTTCTATGTGATTTGCCTAAATATTTTCTTGGACCAGAAGTGTTTTGCAATGGAAAATTTAGGCATGAATTCCTACTTAGCTAGGCAATGCTGTAAAATCTGGAAAGGACCACTACCAGCATGATGGAGTGTTCTACTTCTGTGGAAGCTGTTGTTCAGATGTCTTCCATGTAAAATGGAGCTGTGGGCCATTTGTGCAAAGTTTCTGAATGTTTGCAAAGTATCAGATGTGAGCGGTCCTGAACTTAGCATTGCAGCTTCCTGCTTCTTCCACAAATTCTTTCTCTCTCCTAAGAAATATAGACCATTCCTTCATCCAGAAAGTGTATTAAGAACCATAATTTATGAGTCATAACACCTATGACTTAATATATAGTTTAGAATAAATTTCTGCTTAGAAAAAGGTCTTGTTTTTAATGTTGATCAATAATTGATGTCCAATAAAAAGTGTGAGGAAGAGTTCCTGTATAGAGTGATCCTTTCTTGCTATGACTACTGCTGGCAATCAGTAAATTAAGTTTAGTTTTTGTGTGGTTATAAACCCCTTTTATCCTGTATCTGGTTACAGGTACTTGATTGTGCAATATTTTTTCCTAAACTCATTCTTCAATAAGTTTCTGCATGCCACATTTAATAGGATTGAGTTAATTGGCAACTTTTTGTTTCCCAAAGGGAAAAGCCCTCAAGAAAAAAAGGAACAGCCTTGAGTTGCAAGTAACTCATGTGCATGCTGCTTTTGCAGGGAGAGATTTGTCAGCTTGTAATTGCTGCAATTCCTTGCAGTAACAAAATATTCCTGACCTTTTATTGATAATTTTTATTGCTATTACAGTTATTAACAATTCTGTTGCACCAAGTGGTGACACGTGGTACTCCAAATGAAGGGGAACCATCAGAACCCATCTGGATCCAGCCCACCTATGATGTGTCTCTGCCAGGATATAGGACAGAGCTCAGGCTTAATTCAGCCCCAGTGCAGATGTTATGGGGCTGCAGGGAGTGGCTGAGGGATGTGTACAATGATGGGATGTGGAGTATGGTTACACCTGGAGTGACAAGACAGGTATCACACAAGCTTTTCCTGTGATTAGTGTCTTAAATGCCATGAATAATAATTACAATCAGTGGCATTTTTATTCTATCAGACAGTGTCACAGTGCCACTAGGCAGGTTTCAGTGGTGCTTCAGAGCAGATGATGGTGGGTTAGAGACTCTTTCAGTAGAAGTCTGGGACCCTTCCTGGGGACTTCATGCTGTGTTGGAAGCTGCACCATGAGGTTGGACTGGGGGCACTGGAAGCCTGCCTGGATCAGGAATTCTTTACCTGATCACAGCTTCTCTTGCTCCCTTCCCTACCCCTGGAGTGGTACAGCAACACAAATAATGCTGGCAGCCTCTAAGAGCAGGACATAAGAAGATACAATATGACAGGGTGGTACTGGTAAGATCCAGGCTACACCATGGAAAGCAGCACAGGAGATATAAGAATACACTTTCAAATATTTTCAGAGTATGGATACCTCATAATTTGATATTGAGTGGTATAATGTGAATTCAAGACCTGTTATGCTACTAAAATGTCAAGGGATTACCTATGACTCGTACAAGTGACTGTGAGAACGGTATGTGAACAGTTTAATTTACTGTTTCCTCTAAGGAGATTAAATTTGAACATTAAACTCTCAACACTAACCAAAGCAATATCTTAGCATGCATTTTCAAATATTTTATTTAAAAAGTAACTATTAGGGACTGTCATGTAGAGTTTTATGTCCAATATATAAGAGTATTCATTATCTTTGGGAAGATCTAGGCTGCAAAGATATTCTAGCTCTCACACACAGGCTATGCTGCAGCTTGTTGTAAACAAAAGTAATTATTCCTTGAAAAGTTTTCCCAACTTAAATCAGCTTTCTTAACCATGAGAAGCCAATAAATATCCAAGACCTGTGAATTTTTTTCTTTCTTTATATTTGCTTGTCCCTAGATACTATTTTCAGCCAATTTTGTTCTGAAGAGAGCTCTTTTATATTTTATTCTTGATATCCCTATGGAGGGAGGAAAAGAAGAGCAGCAAGAGCCTAAGGAGAATCTGAGCAGCCAGAGGCAGGTTATCCTCTTATATGACGTTAATGACAAGAGGATCTGCTGGGATTTCTGCTAATAAAGGTGAGGGTATTCAAGTCCCTCTATTTGTGGAGATTACAAGGGGAAGCATTGCACTGACTTACTGTGGTACTTTTCATGGCTGTGCTCTTCTGTACTGCCAAAGAAACTTCTGTCCATTAAACAGAGGGATTTCCAGAGGGGACATGCTTTTGTTTTTGTCTCTGGTCAGATCCACCTCTTATTTAGTTGGTAAGGAGGAAATTTTTGAGCTCAGAAACTCAAGCAGATGTGGAACTTATTTCTGCCATTGCATGCAATTGGCTTTCAGCTGAAATAATGATTCTTCAGAGTGGCAAGCACTGAGCACATGCTCCCTGCTGTGGGGTTTTGAAGTCTGAAGGCTTGATTATTGAGGAGGTGAGTTGTGATATCCCACTGTGAGTGACATTCATGTAAAGTCACAGGTGAATTTAAAGCCTCATGCTCCAGCTTTGTGGTGGCGCTCAGTAAAACACACCCGTAGGCGTTAAAAGTGAATGGAAATGTGAAAACATGCTCCTCATCGCCTCTCAGCTATTAGTGCCAGCTCCCACCTGAGACCAGTGCTTCCTAAGAGTACACAAGTGGATTTAGCTGTGGGTTAGCATTCCAAATCTTCCTGTACATGCAGTGCATCTGCACTCATGCTGTGTCTGGGACCAAGACTTCAGTAGGTGTGATGAAAATCAGCAGCTCCTCCAAGCTGACCAGTAGTATCTCCTCTATAAATTTGAAGCAATGACTTCCTGCCTGAGGTGAACTCTAGCTGAAAAAATGACAATGCTGGTAGGGCATCCATGGTACACATTTTTTTGTGTAAATAAAAGGTTCTAGGAAAACCTTTTGAAGCATTACGTGCATGGATTCCTCACTGCAGCTGACATGTTCCTGTATAGTAATTTCCAGCTGGTGAAATGTTCATAGAAAATACATTCTCACCAGCTGCTCCAGGTCAAAATAATCAATGGCATCTCAAAGGTAAAAAATAACTCTTTTGTTGGCTTGCCACTCACTTTTTCTATCCACAAGTACATTAGAGCTTTTTGTAAATAATGAAAGGAGTTTGCTGTTGAGTGACAATGGTGCTCCCATATTGCATTATATCCTGTTCATTACTTTTATTTCCTGACTTGAGCCGTAAGTAGGGCAGCAAAATGTGTCACTTTCCCTGCACATCTGCCTTTTCTAGCTCTGTGATTCACAATACCTTGGAAGAACATTGGCTGGGGAAGACCATCATTGCACTCTTTAAAAGCATTGACTATTCAGGAAATTAAATTTAAATTTAGCAGAGCAGCTAAAGTGGCTTTATCTTGAGAAACAGATCAAACAGAGAACAAGCATCAGCAGCTGGCTTCATTGAATAATGATATGATGAAAAGGTAGCAAATTCTTCTTATTTATCTCTCCTGATTGCTATCAGTTGGCTACCTCATTGTGAAGAACTATCTTAGCAATGAAAGGAAAGCATGATGCCCTTTTTTCCTTGTGAGAAAAATAGCATTAATTTACAATACCTTGGACTCCTACCAGTTGATGTTCAAGCAAGTACTTATCAAGGGCAAAGTACTTGCTCTTCTCAAGTTTAAAAGTAGGTCACTTGCCACTGTTGTTGGGATTTAGTGCCCAAATACTTCCTGGTTAAAATGTTATTGGGGTACTGGATGATGCAGGCCCTGAAACCAATCCTTCAAATAAGGAGCATAAAGAATGGGTACCAGCCTTGCTGCAGACATGAGCAAACTATTCTGGTTTTCTCAGATAAAACAAACAAACAAAAAAGAAAGAAACAAGCAAAAAAAAATCCCAAAATATTGTGAAATAGAAAAGGATTTTTATCCTCTTTGAAGATGTACAGCTTGCAAGAAAACAGAGTACCTTTTGGAAAATTGCATTGTGGGAATACTGGTGTATTTAGGAGTCATAAAAAGATTTAGCAAAAATGCCCAAAGTTGCAATCTTTCTTCTAGAAAACTCAAGTAACACGCAGTATTTAATAGACAGGGGAAAATAATTGCTGTTTTTCTGAGTAAAGCTGGTAGTTGGTGTTAGTTGATCACAACCACCTTCATAGCCTGAGAAGCAAGGCCTTGATGTAGTTTGGTCCTATTGACAGACATGAGGCTGTACTGACCATGCAAAATATTAAATGGATAGTGATAACTGTGATATTATTACAGATACAGGTAAAATTTTTCCCAAGGTATAATTCCACAAAATTCTACATAAAGGGGAAAAGAAAAAAACCAAACAAAAAAAACCCTAAAGTTAAAACTCTGATCTTACCTTGGCTGGCTACATTTGTGAGCAACAGATTATTGACAAATTAAGACAAATAAAACAAGAAAAAATATATAATAGTTCTGTGCATATTCCAAAAATTTGCAAGATGGATCTATCCAATTTAAATTGCTATTTCCCTTGGGATTCATAGTAAATCCTCAATCACAGAATTTTAATATTCCATTTGAATTCTGGGTACATATTTTTTCTGCAATTTCACAATATAAATTAATTCCAATAGGATTTGAGTAATATGCAGTTATACGAGTTTGAAAAATAAGGCATAGAGAACCATATACCTTTTTCTAAAAAAATCAGATTTTCTCCATCATTCTTTATCATAGGTTTGGTGAAAGCTGGCCATTCCCAGAACCTGCCCCCAGGAAGGACTTCTTGAGGAGCAAGAGTATCTCGTCCTGCAGTGAAGGCATGGCCAAGGGATTTTCAGAAGAAAACAAGCCAGGAGATGGCCATCTGAGCTGTCAGCTAATGGAAGTTCAAGTCAGTCAAAAAATCATAGAATCCTTAAGGTTGGAAAAGACCTCCAAGATCATCAAGGCCAGCCTTAAGCCAAATACCATTATGCCCATTAAACCATTTTGTGAAGTACCAAGTCTACTCATTCTTTGAATACTTCCAAGGATGGTGACTCAGCCATTTCCTTGGAGAGGCTGTTTCAGTGCTTAACCACTCTTTCAAGTGAAATAATTGTTTGAATTATTCCACTCCCCTGGAGCAGTTTTCACAATCCTCAAAATATTCTAAAATGCAGTATTTTAAAAAAACCAAAACAAGCAAACAAACAAAACCAACAACAAAATACCCCAACAAAGCATGACAGTCTTGAATATGTATCACTGAGAAGATCAGCAGCACAAGATTGGGACACCCCTCATAAGGAAGGAGCAGACACTTTGCTGTCTCATGACACACAGGTTGTTTTCCCTTGTTTGTAGCACAAAATCTGGTGTTTGCTGTGAGGAGAAAGCTGTAGGCTCCCCTTGCCAGCATAATCTTTCTGTCCCTTTTTAATTAAGCTTGAAAGGCTAAGGAATGTATGTGAGGAGTGAGAAAATGAACTAATCAGGTTTGAATTAGTATTTTTTTCTTCTTCTAGATTTGTATCTAACAGCAAAAGCCCTGGCATGGGCATTGGTTTTTTGAGGGGTTAGAGCTTCTCCTACCCTTTTCCTGTCCACACAAGGCATCACTGTGGCTCCCATGGCAGGCTGCAAACTGGCAGACCTGCTTGAGTTTATATTTTCCTTTTTTCCCCTCAAAGCACCTCACCTTGTAGCCATGGCAACTTGCTGCCAGGAACAGGGAGCATCCCTTCATGAGCAGCAGCATCCCTTTGTGGTCCACAGTAGCCCTTCATGGGCTGCAGCATCCCCTCCTGGGTCACAGCACCCCTTCATGGGTTGCTCCCACATCTGCTCCAGGGGTATGGAGCTGGAGATGCTGGACAAGACTCCACATTAAATCTGAGCAGGGGAATGTATCTGTTCTCTTTGGAAAGCCATTACCACCAACATTTGAGTTTTCTGCTGTCACAAACAGCCCTTTACCCACAGTGCACATTCTGTCTCAAAACCAAAAAGATCTCAATTGAGATGCGTATTCTGGGGTAAAAAAGGAATCTGATCCTTTTCCAGCAGCAAGGTTAAAGGGGTTAAAGGAATGGAGTAACATAGCCTGGGATTTTTTCCTAGGTTCCTTGCTATTTGCTATTGCAGACATTTGTGATACATTTGTTATACCCTGCACAAGTCTAGTTTAAGATACCTTCTCATTACAGCAGCACTCTCTCTTAGTGAAAATTTCTTAATGAAGACTTCTTCATGAATATTTCTTAATGAAAACCCTTACTTCACATTCCCAATAGGTTGCTCTTTATTTACACAGCAGTCCAAACCCTTTCCTTTCATTGTCTCGAACCATCATCCTGCTTCTCCTGAGGGCCTGAGGAAAAAGAGGAGATAAGAGAAGAGCAAACCCCCACACTCTTGATTGATAGCACTTTCTTAGGGCTGCAAGAGGAGCTGGGGGCAGCTCCCTTGAGGCACCATCCTGAGGTGATGAGTGGAAACCTCACTGGGCACATCCTGACCTGAACCAGCATGACAGCAGCATGGTGTGCGACGTGGCTCCGTCCTTGTTGCCACTTCCTGCAGTTCATCTCCTGCTGCCCAAAAGCATCGCTGTAACCAGGAGCTGCAGCTCCACAGGTGTCCACATTGATCTCTGTGGAATCATTCTGGCTTTTCTGGAAGTGGCAATGCCGTGCCTGTAGAGCAATGTGTTCCAAAAGCCAGCAAAAAGGCTACACTCGAGTCCTAGATCTGCATTGCTCATCGTCTGCAGTGCTGATCCTTCTGTGTGCCCAAGTACCCACCCCTGGGTTTCACAACAAGTGTTGTTTCTCATATAATGACATCCCTGGAAAAGTGCAAATCTCCAGAT
The DNA here is from genome assembly GCA_013399455.1 of Anthoscopus minutus. Classification (NCBI taxonomy): domain Eukaryota; kingdom Metazoa; phylum Chordata; class Aves; order Passeriformes; family Paridae; genus Anthoscopus; species Anthoscopus minutus. The sequence continues at coordinate 30,205 of VWYI01027957.1, forward strand.
TCACACATGCATTATGACAGCAGAGATGGGGAGACTGGATTGGTTGGAAAGAGATGACACTGTCATGACACTTGTGAAAAGAGAGGAATCTATAGAGTTATATTGTTCCATAGAGGAATCTGTTGCAGATTGCCACTGTAACCACATAGAAACTTGTGGTTACTTAGAACTTGCCTTCTGGCTCTCTACAGATCTATTTAACCTTGTGAAGGTACACAAATTTTTCAAAGAAACATAGGCTTGAGGCCTTTGACAACATTTTCTTGCTTCCAGCTCCTGGAAGCATTTTGCTTACCAAATATCAGCTTGATTTCAAACTCAGAGACATCTTGTGGGAGACCAGAACAGCGGACTGTGAATAATTGAGAAGGCTCATAAAGAAACACCCCTGGCCTGGCTAGCCAGAGGACCACAGTGACGAGGACTAGGGCTGCTAGAGCTGTCCAAAACAGACACTGCCAGTGCAGTGTGGAAAGGAGTGTGTCTTCCTCTGTGCTCTCCTCAACCTCCTGGAGCAGGCGAATCATCTCCTCACGCAGATACACCTCACGCTCCAGCATCCTTCTGGCTATGGCTACGTCTTTGGGGTTAATCTCCAGGACAGGCTGGACAGCCAGCAGAAGCAGAAACAGCGTCGTTACCAAGGACATGGCCTGAAGGAGGTGAGAGGAAAGGGGGCTGAGGGCACCCAGCACACCCTCAAAATCTCTCTGGGCACTCAGCTCTCCCTCTGGTTTAGAAACACCCCTGGACATCACCCTGGTCCCCCATCCAGCCCAGCCTTTCCCCTGAATGACAACTTGCCAGTAGCCTAAGTCCAGCAGCAGTGGGGCTGAGGCTGCCAATGGATACCCCTGGTGACAGGTTCCATTGTGCCTCATCCTGAATGATGTCCTAATTCCAAGAGCCTCATTTCCAGCCTGACAAAATGATGATGGCTCTGGTGACAGCTCCCATTGTGAGCTGTCCCCGGTGATGTCATAGCCATCAGAGTGACATCACCCAGCTGGAAGCCCAAGCCTTTATCCTGTCCAGTTCAGTGGGTCCAGGGCATCATCACACCAAGTGCAAACCCCCCTGAGGAATGAGGTCCCAGGGGCTTTCTGCAGAAAGTGGGCAGACCCCCCAAAGCTGTAAATGAAACAAAATGCCAGTTGTCTCCCTGGTGCAAGTGTAAAAGAACCACCACTACACCATGTCCCCAAGCGCCACATGTCTTTTAAATTCCTCTAGGGATGATGATTCCATCATATCTCTTGGCAGCCTGTTCTTCAGTGCTTGATAACCCTTCTGGGGAAGAAATTTTTCCTTGTATCCAGCTTAAACCTCTCCCGGTGCAACTTGAGTCTGTTTCCTTATTCTATCACTTGTTACCTAGGAGAAGAGACCAGCCCCCACCTGGCTACAAACTTCTGGCTGGACTTGGAAGCAGACCTTTAAAATAGATTTGGCAGGGAAAGGGGATGTACTCCCAAGTGTCAGAGAGGAGCCAGGTAACACCAACATTTTAGGAAACAGCAGGGAAATACCTGTAATTAGGTGTATTTACAGAGCTAGGCTGGGCAGGAGGGGTGTGTGTGTTGTGCTCTGTGTTAAGGAATGGATTTATTGTGGAGAGCTGTGTCTGAGGAACAGGCTGAGAGGTTGTGGGGACAAATCAGAGAGCAGACCAACAGAAGGCACCTTATGCTGGGGATCTGCTCCAGGGGTCTGACCTGCAGGCCCTGTTGGTTCTCTTGTTTCAGCTACAGCAGCACCTCACTCCCAAGCTCCCATCCTGGTGGGGGTTTCATCCTGCTGGGTTGTTTGCTCACAGCACAGCTGAGCACTGCAGGAGACTCCTGGAGAGTGTCAAAGACAACTTCCTAGTCCAGGTACTGCCGAAGAAGTGTTAGTGGACCTGGTGCTCACATATACAAATAAGCTCATCAGAAGTTAAGAGTGGAGTAGCCTGGGCTGTAGTGACAGTGCCCTGGGGGTGTTTGTGATCCTGAGGAGCATGGGCCTGGTGAGGAGCAGAGTCAGGACCTAAACTTTGGAAGAACAAACTTCCAGCTGTTTAAAGGATTTTCATATGAGCAGTGGGCAGATTTAAACTGTTTTGTAGCCCTGTGCTTCTAAGAAAAACTAAAGGCAGGATTTGAGAATATGAGACTTCTACTTCAGTGAAGCTTTCTTGCATTTCAGCAAGAATTTTCTCCTTTATGCTTGCTATAGCAGTTCTCTTATTTGCTTTTTCTCCACATATGAGATTTGGATTGAACATAATGACTTTACACAGATGTGGCAGACATGCCTGCTGCTCTTCAGCCTCGCTGATAAATTGGAAAGCAATATATCCTGCATGATACATGATTCTGTTGAAAAATGCTTAGTCACCAAATGTCTGCCCTACTAGTTTTTGGAATGATTCTGAGGAACAACAGGCTAAATTAATCTATAGTGAAATTTCACAGATTATGAAGAAAAGGTATGATAGATTAATTTTTCCTGAAAACCCTTGATAAAAATATTACAATAAATTAGTTCCTGTCATAGAAAACCATTCAGTCTTCTTGTTTTTTTCCTAAAAGTCAGGAAATTTTCTTTCTTTTCCTTCCCACCATCAGTTTTTGCCCCATTCTGTTCTTCCCTATAGTGTTTTCAAAAAATTCTTTACCCTTTTACTTGTTGCTTTTGGAATAAAAACATTTTATAGAATACAATCATTAGGTCAGTTGAGTTGGTCAGTACTGTTTCTCTCAAATCACATATTCCTTACATTAGGCAAGGGATAGACATAAGCATGTAATGGAATCACTTTGCCTTAAATTAAGAATGTCTCTTTAAAAAATATTTTGTGAGTGTAGAATAATAACGTTCACTGTCAGTGAAATATCACTGATTTTATTTTAGTTCTATCAGAATTTGGAAAGATCCCTTAACTAATTTTATTTTTCCTGAAAGCACTTAAATAGCATTTTTCTCAATGACTTTTTGGAGTTCTTTGTCTCCTCTTCCACACTGTGTTATAAAACAAACAGATTGTGTAATATAATTTTGATGAAACCATGCTAGATGTAAGACATTTAGAAATATTTTTTGCCATTTAATCTATTGCATTTGCTATTGTTCTCAAAAGTTTCATGTTAAAAACAACTGTGGCCAGTATTCTGTGAAATTTGTGAATAAAATGCACTCCTACACAAATTAACATAATGTCTTCTGTCCCTCAATTAAAAATAATTCTCTTCAGAATGCACAATGTAAGTTGCTGGGAACCGGGAAGATTCAGATTCCTGAACTCCTTGGCTTCTGGAGCAATACAAGACTACTTTGGATATTCTCTAGCCCACCTTTTAAATGCAGGTTAATAAAGGCAGAACACAGTTCTTTTATCCAGTATTTTTGCAGGGCAGAATTCTCGCATTGCTGCTAATGAGCATCAGGAAGTAAATGGCTATGCCTCATGAAATATAGCCTCAGGGGAGGAATTATTAGTTAGCTGGCAAGGGTCACAATCCCTCAGTCACTGAGGGCACTGAGCTGCCCAGTTTTGTGAGCAAAAGCTGGATGCAGGCACACATGGACTGACCCTTCTTCAGGGCATCCCCTGCACTACCCTGCTGAAATATCAGTGGCGGCAAAAATCTTCCGTGATTGTATTTGTTGCATGGATTTGTTTACAAGGAACATAGTCTGTAAATGCTCTTAGAGGTGATCAGCCTGAAAGAGGGAAGACATGAAGGAACCAGAATCCAGCACCAGAGAGAACTGAAGAATTGCTGCAGTCCTGTAATCACCCTACGCTGATCCCAGCAAAACGTCACCAAGATGATTAAAAGGGCAGAGCAAATGATCACAGAATCCTGGAATGAGTTGGGTTGGAAGGGACCTTAAAGAACATCTAATTCCAGTGATGGGAAGGGACACCTTCACTAGACCAGGCTGCTCAGAGCCCCATCCAGCTGGTCTTGGTGCATGAGGAAAAGCCAACTTGGCAGGAATTCAGCATGGAGAAAGGAATGATCTTTTCAATTCAAATGCATCTATGAACGCCCACTAGAAAACACAGCCAGACTCTGCAGTCATGTGAACATGGAAAGGATAAGAAGCAACAGAAAAAATTGCAACAAGACAAACTACAATCAGATATAAAGAGAAAAATTAATCATGCGACCCAACCAGCATTGTTACAAAGTATCCCAGAGGAGTTCTGGAGCCTCTTTGGAGATACTCAGAATTTGACTGCACTGAGGAATGTAATATAACTCCTTTAAGCAGTGGAGTTGGACCAGATGAACTACACTATTCTGTTTTTCTAAAAAAATTCATCACTAACCTGATACCTATGATAGCAGTGACATTCCTACCACAGGGCTCTGAGAACAACTTGTAAACCCACAGATGTACTTCAAAAATGTGAAACGCTGGGAAAAGGAAGCTTGAAGAAGAGAATTTGCATACAAGAACAAGACTAAAATGAGAGAACAAGATTGAAAAGAGAGAACAGTGGGCCATGTTAAAGGCACTGTCTAATTCTGGCAGTAGCAGCCCTGACACCCCACTGACTAATTTAAACTTTATTTAGCCTTGATGAGGCAGTGACACTGGGGATAAAGCAGGAAGGGACCAGCTTTTAAGGCTCTGGCAGCTCTCAGATTTCCTAGGGGTTTAAAAACACTCAACACTTCCAGGGAGAAGTGGCAGATTTTAACAAGGCAGAAGAAAAGCCCAGTGAGCAAATAACTTGAGAAGTCACTCTTTCCTTTCATGATGTTCTTCCCCTTAGTGCTTCTTTTAATTATTATTCATGACTCTTCTAATTTCTCTTGCCTATTAATTTTTTCCAATGCTTCCTCCAATCACATACATCCATTTCTTCTAGGATGTTACACATGGTCTGTGAGAAGGCAAGAAATAAATACATGTGGTACTTATGTAGGTTTCAGGATTCTTCTGGCAGTATCCATCTTCTTCACTTTGCTGTTGCACAGAGTATAAAGAATCATCTGATTATAATATTTTTGCCTAGTCACACCTCTTAATTTAATTGAATAATCAAATAGAATTGAGGTATTTCTGTTTCTTGTGTGATGCTTTGGGATTAGAGCTGTGATGACATTTCTTATAGATACAGAAGACAACGTCTGTGTCTCTTTGCCCATGGAGTCTGAGATAATATGCCCTAAAGGCAAGGGGATTCTAAACAGATTTCTAAAATATAGATTAAAAAAAAAAGTAGATTCTAAACAGGTTTCAAAAGATATCTGATTTCTTAGTAACCTTGGCCACAACAATGGAAAAAATATGCTGTTTACTGTTACGATTTCTGCACAACTCAAAGTAGAAGAAAGACAAGGAAGTTGAGTTTATCAGTGCTCTGGGTTCTGGTGTTCTTGGAAGAAGTGGAACGTCTTAATGAACAAGATCAGACTGTGCATGCCACTACTACATCTAACCTGCAGGGAAAGTCAGTGAAAATTTTCAAATTTTACAGTGCAAAATTCAGTGTAATTGATTCCTCCTGCCTTAGAATGTTGAGCTACTGTTATCAGGAGGTTTCAGCCTTGTCTCAGTTGCTGTGATTCCATGGGATGCCATGCAGTAACTGAATGAGCAGAAACAAAATCCATTGAGATGAATACTCATTAGTTAACATTAAAAATACAAATATGTATTCCCCTTTTCACTACAAACTCTTCCTACAAGGTACAGGAAACTGTAAATTTAATCTGCAAGTACTTCAGATACAATATTGAGCCACAAAGTACTAGTAACAGTAACTAAACAATATGTTCCATATATTAATACAAGTTTTCTTGAAGCAAACTTCAGATGAAAAGTCTGGTAAATAGAGCTGGAAAAAACCCCATCTTTGGTAGTCTCATCTGAGAGTAGGGAGGGAGCACAGCACACATGAATGTCACACAGGTCTCTGGCAATATTTTCCTGGTGAGCTTCATCATTGGGACTTCCTGCTGTTTTACAAGAACAACAGACTGCTTTTCTCACTTAGAGATTGATGGAGCACTAGGACATTTTCAGTACTCAGAAGCAATTCTACTGATGTTCACTTCCCAAATATCACATTAGTCATTAACTCTTACTGAAACAGTCAATGCATACATTCAGGAAAGCATTTTGGAATAAGAATATATGTGTGTTGAGAAGTATCTCTGTCATCTCTCCCTTGCATTCAAATCTGTTCATCAGTCTTTGCTTTAGGTAATGTAAACAGGAGGAATTCAAGCTCTTCAGGGGACATGCTCTGTAAAATTCATTCTGTAATATAGTAAGGTTTCCTTTTGGGGAAAGGAAATAAGTGCAGAACAGCATATAAACAAATACCACAGGAAATTTAATCAGCCTGAGAGAGGCAAAGGGAAACAAGTTTGTTTCAATGCTGAAAGTTTCTTAGAACCTCAAAACTTTCCATGGTGCTGAGAAACTTAGGAACAGCTCAGTGAAAGGACAGCGTCAAATCCGCAGCTAGTTTCAATTTACAATTTGAACATTACACACACCAATCCTATTTTACTGACCAGGTAGTGGATATTGCTGCAGATTGCTAGCACAGTGCCATCAAGGCACTTTTTTACAGTTCTTTTCCAAGTCAGATGACTGAGCACAATGTTACCCAAGTTAGAGTAGTGCACAAAAGTTAGCAGCTGATGCAGTTTTAACATTTTTATCCAAATCTGTATTATCTGGAGCAAGATGTTTCCATTTGACCACAGGTAGGTATAGCTATTTCTCCTGGCATGTACATATTTCACAAAATTTAGATAATCATTTGCAGATTTGTCCCATCCCATTCTTTCCACAATAAACAGCTTACTGGATTAATTACACCACAGATCTGTCTGACAAAGCCACTAGCTTTTTTGTCAGAAAAAAACTAGCTTGTTTGACAAGCTAGCTTGGGGAACAACTCCTTGTTCACAATTTGAATGTTTGAATGCAATTTCTGATTTATTTCCTTTATTTTGAAAATGCATTTTGCAGAAAAAGAATCACAGCAGAACCCTAAGTGTCTTGAAAGGATTTTAGAGAGAAAAAGAAGTATCTGGAAATGTGGTCAGTTTGCAAATAGATCAAGGCTCCACAGGCTATGAAATAGAAAAAGATGAAGACAGCATATGTTGGAAGCAGTCACTGATGAGCTGCACTTGGCCAAAAGAGCACTTGAAGAAATAGCAAGATGAGGAAAAAAAAGAGCCAGGTAGTTTTTTCCTCTGTATTGCTATTACAGTGAATCATTAAGGTCTCTTAAGACTCTCTTTAAAACCTTATTAAACAGGTTTTGTGTGCTCTAGTTAATGCAAGTTGGTTCTCTGTTTGAATGATGGTAGCTTGAGGAGTTTTTAAGAGACTTCTTCAGCAACCTGCAAGAAATACTCTCAAAAAGAGAGAATACATTGCAGGAACTGAACAAAAGAACTGTTTGTAAGAGAGGAGTCACAAGAATTGTATTGTTCCTTTAAAAAGCAATCAAGGGTTGGTTTATTGAGAGTTTAAAAAATGAGCAAAGAAGAATTTTAGAGGTTTAATTAAAAACAATTTTGATCTTTTAATAAAAATTATTTTAGTAACAGTCTCACTGCTATTATTATTGCTGGGAAAGTAATCATGTTCAGTGGTTCACTACAGCATGCTGGCTTCACAAAATGTATTATGAGGAAATGTGCTTTAATTGCAATGCATTGCTGGTGTCAGATGCAAACATTAGATGCACAGAGAAATACAGAGTTGCAGTTACTTGAAGAATTAATTACAGCTTGTAACTGTTGGGTTCTTTAGCATTAGAGCAACTAGGAAATACGTTCAGTAAAATCAGAGTTGTGATGATATAGTGTGCTGGTTTGACCTTGGTTGGTATTGGGGAGGAAGGAAAGGAAGACATCCCCGGAAATAGTTCTCCTGAAAGAGGCTCTTGAGAATTTCAGTGAGAGCCAATGGCTGTTCAGTTCTGAGAACTGACACCTGTGTAAGCTATTCAGAGTCAAGGTCCACCCCCGTGAATACCATTGTGAGGCCCGGGAAACTGTGAACTCCCTCTCTTGGGTTTCCAGCGGCTGAAGGTGACAGAGCTGTGAGTGGGGGGCCCGGCTGGGCCAGGCCGGGCCGGGGCCGAGCTGCTGCTGCCGCCAGGGCCGAGCCGAAATTCCTCTGAGTCGTGCCTGAGCCGCGGCCAGCAGCTCTCGGACGGAGATGAGAGGCCAGAGTCCCGTCCCCCGCCTTTGTTTTCAGCGCGGCTTTCTCCAGCGGCTGCGGAGCAGAGAAAGAGAAGAGCCCAGCTCGGCTGCAATCCATCCATCACCGTGACTGCTCCAGCCACTGCC
>VWYI01027957.1:38914-191488 GCA_013399455.1 Anthoscopus minutus
TTTTTTCTGAACCGGGCAGCTGCTGTTTTGTGAAGATGCAAGCCACAGAGAGCTGTTCTTGTGGACATATCTCCAAGGTGTTGAAAAAGAAGACTCCTTGCCCTATGAGAATTGAAGAAAGATTATTGTAGAAGTGATAACTGATTTTAAAAATCCCAGATTTTGTTTTATGTTGTCAGGTGGGAAAGAAATAAGTAGGGGAGAGAAGTGTTCTGGAAGTTTCATTTGGACTTTTCATTTTCTTTTTAGTTTGTTTTGTTAATAAATTTTCCTTATAGTCTTAAGTTTAAGCCTGCGTTTTCCTTTCTTCTAAAATCATACCTCACAACAGAAAATAAGTGAGCTAGTAAGTTTTAGCTAGCTCTAAACCCACAACATTCTTTGGTGCATTGGCCAGGAAATTTTCAAACTGGCAATTTTAAAACCACTACATATAGGCACTAGCTTCAAGAGATCAAAAGAGGAGACTATATTCTATGTATAGCTCTGCTCTTATTTGCAATACACAGAGTAGTGCTCATATGTTAAAGCTCCCAGGTGGATTTCTTTTGTTTTGGTCTGCAGAACTATATGTTTAAATATATCTAGAAGCAAGTAAAAAATACATATAGATGCGTGTGTACATATGTAAGTTTAATTTTATGTTTCAAGCAGCCTTTTTGTTAAGATGGTGGCATTTTCAGGTTCAGGTGGATAATAATGACTGTAAGAGATGCAAGGTTGCTTCCCAAGACAGAAACCTGGGGATTACAGACTATGTGGAATATTTTAGGATCACCTATAAATCAGCAAGGAAAGGCTCACAGTTCAGAAAGTTACTTAAACAAACTTGTATATAGATTAACATCTCATTTCCATTACATGGAAAATATTTACAGTGTACTTTTCCCATTAATGGTTGTGTAAATTGTCTAATCTACTTTGTGCAACATATGAAATTGTGAAATTGGAAGGAACTAAAATGAAATAAATATAAAAATGAGTGCAAGGTATAATCAGGAGATAATGAAGTTTATTACATGTAGGTCTAACACATGTATTTTTGCTTCCCAACATTGTAACTGAAGAAGTAGTAGGCAAGTCCAGCCCTACTGCATGCTACATCATAGTGAAACAGTCTATTTCCACAAAGCCATGTGTTGTGACTTGTAGGGAAAATTCCTTTTGCTACCTTTGGACCACCTTTAAGTTGATCTACTTCAGGTTACATATGCTAGTAGTGCATCCCAGTTCTGGCAAATGTGTTTAACCAAGGCTGTTTCACTGATGAGAGTGGAGCTTGGCATAAGAATGCTCTGGAGGTGCTCATCCTGTGACACAACTGGATCTTGGCAAGTGAGTGCACTCAAGGGAAAAGATGATTTGCACTACTGAGGCTGCTCTTTTCAGGCCTCTGGCACCCCTGGGGTGGGTTTAGTTTCCCTGAAGAATAGAATCTGTCTACAAGCAGCCTTCAAATCAAAACCTCAGGTGTTTTGGTGAGCTCAAATCTGTCTTGAGGATGTTCAGATTGTGGGGACCTGAGTACGCTGTTTGTCTTTACTCTTTGGTTAATTTTGGCACAGAATGCAAGAAAGGCTTAGTCAATGGAATCTTGGGATGATTCTGGGTTTTGAGTGCTGGTTTTCCTTCATTTTAATCTCATATGGAAGTACAGATCCTGACAAGAATTCCACTGACTTCAGCAAGGATACAACTTCTCGGAGAAACCATGCCCTTCCACCAGTAACAGCTTCATGCAGCTAAGAATTGAGAGGCAGGTCATAAAAATATATAGATGGGAAGTTACATTCCCAGAAAAGAATCACTGAAGTAGTTTTGAAAATGATTTTTCCAACACTAATAAAGAAAATGTAGTAGACCATTTTATGCTCCTGTCCTTAGGCTATGCCTTTTACCATGATCAATATAAAAGAAAATTCTATTTCCTTGATTACTCATTCAATCAGAAAATGAGTTCTGTTACCTGAAAATTTAGAAGTTTCCCAAGTAATTGGATAGCTTTTGTACATCTTCAATTTTGATGTTATTGGGTACTTCATGTTATTTACTAAGATGTTTTAATCTAATCATTTTTTTGACAGGTTAAAATATCACTATTACATGGGGAATATTCTCCTGACAGTGGAAACCATTTAACAAATTAGATGGTGAATGCAATTTGCTGGTCAGTGATGCAGAATATACAATGCATGTGCAAGAAATAGTTTAAATATCAACTAGAAACTAACTATGCAAATTACACAAAAGGATCCTGCATTGTGCTGGTACTTTCTCGTTCTTCCAAGAGTGCAGAAAATACTGGCAGGAATAATTTGAGCAAATAAATTGTATAGAAATTTGTCTGCTCCAGAATTAGAGGCTCTTCTTTCAGTGCTGAGCACACTTTAAAAAAATTGAGTTTAGGATTTGAAGGAGAGTGCATTAACCAGGAGTATTCATCAATTCCCTCTGCTACTCATACAGTAATCATCAGTCTTGAGGGGTGTCTGCCAAAGATAGGCTGGTACTTTTCAAAGTGTTTGTAGGGAAGATCTTCCACCTTGGCTTGCTAGAGTGTCCCTGAAGTCCCTTGGTGTGGGTCCTGTTTGGATTTGTGACTAGTGCACAGCAACAACAGCAAGTCAGCTGTGACAAAGAGAGATCTCCCAGCTCCTGCCCCTGCTGAAGTTTCAGCAGAATTGAGGTTTAACTTCAGCCAGCACATCCTCACTCACTCACTCACTCACTCACTCTCTCACTCACTCACTCACGCACTTACTCACTCACTCAGTCACTCACTCACACTCACTCACTTACTCCCTCACTCACTCAGTCACTCACTCACACTCACTCACTTACTCCCTCACTCACTCAGTCACTCACTCACACTCACTCACTTACTCCCTCACTCACTCAGTCACTCACTCACACTCACTCACTTACTCCCTCACTCACTCAGTCACTCACTCACACTCACTCACTTACTCCCTCACTCACTCAGTCACTCACTCACACTCACTCACTTACTCCCTCACTCACTCAGTCACTCACTCACACTCACTCACTTACTCCCTCACTCACTCAGTCACTCACTCACACTCACTCACTTACTCCCTCACTCACTCAGTCACTCACTCACACTCACTCACTTACTCCCTCACTCACTCAGTCACTCACTCACACTCACTCACTTACTCCCTCACTCACTCAGTCACTCACTCACACTCACTCACTTACTCCCTCACTCACTCAGTCACTCACTCACACTCACTCACTTACTCCCTCACTCACTCAGTCACTCACTCACACTCACTCACTTACTCCCTCACTCACTCAGTCACTCACTCACACTCACTCACTTACTCCCTCACTCACTCAGTCACTCACTCACACTCACTCACTTACTCCCTCACTCACTCAGTCACTCACTCACACTCACTCACTTACTCCCTCACTCACTCAGTCACTCACTCACACTCACTCACTTACTCCCTCACTCACTCAGTCACTCACTCACACTCACTCACTTACTCCCTCACTCACTCAGTCACTCACTCACACTCACTCACTTACTCCCTCACTCACTCAGTCACTCACTCACACTCACTCACTTACTCCCTCACTCACTCAGTCACTCACTCACACTCACTCACTTACTCCCTCACTCACTCACTCACTCTTTTTTCTCCCCAGCTGGTGGGATGGGGAGAGAATCAGAAAAGTAATAGTGAGAAAACTAGCGGCTTCCTGTAAAGACAGCTTGAAAGGCAAAGCAAGAGACACCCACACAAGCAAAGCAAAACAAGGAATTAATTCATTGCTTCCCATAATCTGGCAGATGTTCAGCTATCCCCAGGAGAGCAGGGTCCCATCTGAGTTGGGAAAACAGGGAGTTTTATTTTCTAGCTCATGCACAGAACCACCAAAAAGAAACTCTGTGCCTTTCATCCTCATGTTTCCCTCCTAATCTGTTTCTGATGTCTTCAGGCATCAGGCTCTGGTGTTGTCTTCTTGGCAATTTCCCCACTAGCATTAGACTGCATGTATTATTTCTTTTGACTGTATCTTTGTATGTGCACACTTCTGGGGTTTTTTCCCCTCTAAATCTCTCAAAAGATGTGTATTAGCCTGATGACTTTAGTTTGCATGTTGCAAAGTTTTCATCTGTATAGAATAATTGAATAGAATCATTATTGTATGTGTAAAATTTGATGGGCCTCTTCTGTTCCTTCCGTATTCCCTCCATCGCTATTACTACTTCTCTTCACAATGCTGCCAGGGCAAAGATTGACAAAACAGGAAATTAATTAGTGAGATGTCTCTAATGTTCATTATTTTTTTGGCTATTCAAGATAAAATAGCTTTAAGAGGTAAGTAGGAATGCTGTTTGCGTTCAACTGCACCCACCATTTCTAGTTTTTGAGACCTTTTTTATTACATTTGTGACTGGCGCAGCAGAAACAAGTGACTGCAGCTTCTGCTGTGTTCAGTATTCACAGTCCTGTGGATTCTGTGAACATCCTTTCTCAACATTCTTCCTGCCTCCTTGTTTCATGTGAAGATCCCTCAGAGCTTTACTCCTCATCTTGTACATGAGGAAAGTGCCAGAAAGAGATTAAGGTTAAAATGTCAGGTTTCTCTCATTTTTAGGTGTTGATTTTATGTGTCCAGGCCCCGATCCTTTCAAGTGCACTCTGCATTATTGGACTCTCAGATGGAAACTGCCCTTTGAAAACCAGCCATTGTTGCTTCTTGCTTTCTACATTCTTCTTGTTAAAAATCTCTTTAAGCTGATGGGTGTGCTAGTTGCTTTCCATCCTAGCAGAAAGTGGGAACAATGGTGAGCCCCTTTGTTTAACAATAATTGAAACATGGGAAGCTACTTCAGAGACCACTCTGAATGCCAGTAAAACCTGGAGCTGTTGATCTCCTTGTGGGTGGGTGTGTGAGCAAAATAAGCAAGGAAAGAATCAACTAAAAAGAGGAGTGCTTCTAGTATGAACTTGAGAGAAGAACAAAAATTGCATGGAGCTTTTTGTTAAAAATACTTCTGGAAGAATAAAATTAACTTCCAAATTATTATTTCCCTGATCAGAGAGTAAGTGTTCACATGTATTCTGCAAATAAACAGCCAGAGAGACTGCAGACCCTGCACAGTATAGAAGCATGGGCTTAGAGCAGAGCTAGACCATAAACACTCACCAAAAAATGGTTTTATGAGCACTTGGATTAAAACCATGGTAGATTGGAACTGAGCTCATCCAGGACAGTCTTCATGTACATGCTGTGTATCTTCTGTCTCTTTTAGCAAAGCAATAGGTGACATGTTCTCTGCTAATATATTGGCAGCATGTTTTCTCTAATGTTCTATTACATTTAAAACCTCTTTGCATTGAAGACCTTGCCTAAATTCCCAGTGGTTCTGGAGAAAACCCACCCCTCTCTCCCTCCCTCCCTCTCCTTTTGCTGGGATAGCTTCCTGTGAAGTTTCCAATCTGAAGCGGCTCCTGGATCAGGGGAGCTCCAGAGCCAGCATGAGGGACAGGAAAGGACCATATGGTGCTGAGAAGGCAAGAGAGAGACACTGCTGCTGGTGATGGAAGAACTGTCAGACTGGAGCAGGTGTCCAAGCCAACCTCTGCCAGTAGCTCCTGCCATTGAGGATATTGATTTTGAGGGAAAATTGAACTAAACTTGCTGCAAAATGAGATCTGATTTAGAAAACTGTACATTAAAAAGATATGTGGTTAGAGCTGCCAGGTTCTTTATCTAACTCTTTGTAGTGACACTGAAAAGCGAAACAGGAGTTTCACCACTGTGAACTTTCAGGTGGCAAGCCGTTCTTAAGTGCCTGCAAAGATCAAAAACTGAAGTTCAGTTGCTTCAATTGCTTTAAAAACTTTGGAAACTGCTCAAGCCACTTCAGGTGCCTTTGTAACTCTCTTCTCTTGTTCTGCTGGCATTGTCTTCTGCGTTTGAACTTTGCTAGTTAGATTTGAGTTATCTGCTCTGGATAGAAAATGTATTTCAGCTTACTTGAGTATCTTTGTTGTCTTGTAAGAGAGACTGAATTCAGAACAGCTGTTCTGGGTGTCTGTTAAAGAACACATATTAAAAAGATATTATTAAATTAAAGAAACATTGAAAAGCAATGGGTGTGAGCAGTTGCATTTCACCCCCACACTAAAGCCACTTCATTAGTGATTGCTTTAAGCCAGCAGGCCTCATCTGTCTTGCTCAACTGTTCTCTTCCTTCCCATTGCCAACTTTCTGGTAAACTAATTGCAAACAGGGGAGGCAGCAATCATTTGCAAGTTTAGGTGGAGCAGATCTAATAAACAGGTGTATGACATTAGCAGATATCTTCTGGAATTGCATGGTTCACATTTTTATCACCTGTCAGCAAGGTTGTTAATGCTCAGCTGATTTTTTTGTGCTTTATGGAAAGAGCAGCCTTCTCCAAAGTCTCCTACACTATAATGTATGTGTTTGGGGTTTGTTTCCTAATATTGTCTAGCAGACTAAATGTGACTAGATTAAATGAAGAGGAATGACTAAAAGCCTCCTCAAAAAATACTTTTGACTAGTGTAACTGTAGGGTAGATGGGAAATGAATCCATTGTTAATCCTGCAATGTATGGGGAGGAATTCCTTTAGGGATAAGGTAGCAGGTTGGGGCCCTGGAGGGCATATGAGGTGGATGAAAAGGAGGAGAAGCAAATGAATATTAATTTTCCAGACAGAAAGAAAAAAATCCTTCCCCATGACCTGACCATGGTTGTGAATTGGCAATAAACAGCTTGTGTTAGAAATGCTTGTATAAAGGGGCTTAGTTTCTGTAATCTCTGTGCCTCAATTTCTCTGGAAGCAGAAAGGCTGAAGAAACAAGGTTTGCTTGATTTTGGGGAAGCAGGGCTGCCTCCTTTGTAACACCTGCCTGTAAGCTAAGATCTCAGAAGGAAAGCAATATTCATTTATAACAGTTTATTATAAAGTATTCGTTTAGTTGCTATGTCAGGGCTAATGTGTCTACATACAGGTTCTGCTCCAGTAGGGTAGTCAAGGCCAAGGAGACCAAGGGAAGATAGAGGAATCTGCTGCAAAGCCATAAATCATGGCTGGGAGCTGTATCTGAAAAGATTTAAAAGACGGCAGAAGGCAGTTTGAGCTGGGGCAGGGAGAGGAGAGGAAATCCTTTGGACCGAAGAAGCCTCCAGTTTAATATCCTATACTGTATGTGTGATATGGAGACTGCTGGGTTTTCCATGTATTATTTATACAGATGTTTTAGATCCACGTCGAGTCTCTGGAAACCCAGGTTTTCTACATTTAAAATCCAGCTTGAATTCAAAATTATCTATGTTGTATTTAGGAGATAAATTGGAGGAGGAGAAAGTCACACAGAATCAAGAAACACAAATTCCACATTCTCAGCCAGTGTCTTTCAGCTCTTTGGTTGTCTCTTGCCAAGACTGAAATTAATTGAGAAGAGAATAAAATACTGCAGCAACTGCCAATCCAAATGAATGTTGCACTAATTTAATATTAAAGAACTTAAAACTTTAGTTGTTTTCTTCTTGTGGTACTGGAGTAGAAGCTGTGGCAGAAATGCAAGGCATTCACCCACCAGGTACTCAGAGGGAATGAGAATACACCTTTGCACAAAAAACATGAGGACGGGTAGTTTCCTTCAAATTATTTTAGGCATAATTTATTTCTGCAAATGTAACATTGCATCCTTTTTTCCCTTAAATTTTACATCATTTTATGGATATGTGATAAAATGTGGAGCCATTTTACAGCTACAGCTATCAGCAAGTGTCCTTAAGGAGAATGCCACAGCAATTTAATGAGGTATGTAAGAACCTGTGACCACTGATGAACAGTGTCCAGAAAGATTCTTTCTGCAGTTCTTCTCTGGCTCTGTTTCTTCACTCCTCCTTCAGAGTGATCCTTTTACTATAACACCTCTAAAATTTGTGAGAGGTGGTAAAAATGTTCTTTGTTAAGTGAATCCTCAAGTTAAGCCACACATCAAATTGTTTATACAGCATTAATTTGCTGGACAGCCAAGCTGTGACTGTGAGACCTGGTGCTAAATATATTGGGAGAAGCTGAGGAGAAAACTTGGTGCTTTTCTGAGGATTATATGGACAGTACACACCATGGAACGGGCACAGTGTGTCCTGTGGTCCAGGAGCTGCTCATCCTTCAGTAATTTTAGGGGATAATGACCTAAGTAAATTTTTCTGTCTGTTACAAGACAGTCATCAGGGATGGGCCTGCATTGTCAAGTAGGTAAATTTACCCATTTTATTCTCTGCACCACCTTTGTCTAAAAGAACTGCTTTTTGAATCCATTGGCACTAACATATTATCCTTCATGTACTTGGACACACAGGGGAGTGTAACATCCTGAACTACATCTGATTTGGATTATTTTTTTGTTGTGTATTGCCTCAAGGCTGCTCCCTGTGTCTGCTAGGCAGGTGCTCCTTCACTTAGAAATTGCTGCAGCTTGGAGTCTAATAATCCATTTCTATGTGTGGAAACTCCTATCTTGACACTCCCATCTTGACAACTCCCCTCCCAAAAACCCTAGGCCTTCATTTGATATTGTTTTAGGAAATATTCATTTACATTATCTACATAAAAGAGAAAGAAGAGAATGTGACTTCTTTGCTGCCAGCCTGTTCCTGATCATTTGCCTAGATACTCTTCTTTCCATTTGGTTATCTAACACGTAAAAATCTTTAAAACAATATAAATTTTCCTTGATTGAAGGGTTTTGTTTATTTTACCTAAGATAGCTGTGACTCCTAACTGAGTGAAAATCTCAATAGAGAGGAAAGATACAATCCACAGGTAACCCCTTCATGCTGCTCTCAGCACTTATTTAGTTCCCAGGTATTTTGAGTAAACGACTTACAGGACCAGATTGCTGAGGGGTCACATCAGGATGTGAGGGGAATGCAGCCCTTTTATGTGCAAAAAACAGAGGTGCACTTCTATAGTGTTTAGCAGGAAACCTTTACTATTTGTCCCATTAGCCCTGAAGGTGGCAGGGAACATGACCTTGTCCTTAGGCAGACATAAATAGGATTACAGAGACATGGGTCACACTCCATGTAAGTTCTAATCATCAAAAACCCCTGGCATTCAAATCCCCTCTAGCTTTGCAAAAGGCTTTATCTGTTAAAACAAAAGGAAATTCAAATTAAAAGCAGCAGTGTTTGAACCTGCAAAATAGTAATGTGAGGAGACAAAGAGGCTCAAGGAAAGCACAGAGAAACAAGGTAGAGACAAATTTGATACTGAGAAAAATTGCATTAAGAAAAAGTAATTATAGGAAGGGCTGACTGAGTTACAATAATATTACCTTGGTCTGGATCTGGCTGTGCTTGCAGAGATGTTGATAGCAAAAGGAGCAGAGCTGTTTCAGCTCCTAATTCGGACAAGTAGCTTTGGAAAGCTGTGCAGACTTGAAGGTGTTTTGGTGCCCAAAATGCAAGGATGCATAAGGCTTTATCTAAGCAAATTTATAGGCATATTAATTTCTCTTGAGTAAATTAAATTAATGCTTAGCAACTAATCAAGGATTTTGGAAGACATTGCAATGTATAACTGAGAAATGGACCTTGCTGATTGTGTTCAAATTTTGAGTTTTTCTGTTGTTTTGGTTTTATGCTTGTTTGGTTTGGGTTTGTGTGTTCTTTAGTAAATGCTAACTCAGTACACTGGTTTTGGCTAGGGTAGAGCTATTTTTCTTCAGAGCAGCTAGCATGGGCTATGCTTTGAATTTGTGCTGGAGAAGGTACATCTTGAAGCATCAATGGCTCTGTATGAGGCCATGCTGGAGCACTTCCACTTGGAGCAGATCCAGCCTGAGTGCAGTTTGTGGATAGGTGCAAGCTGGAGCAGGAGCCAAGGGAGGTGTCTGTTGCTATGTTAAACCACAAAACCTCACTCAAAAGGATCAGAAGAGGAGATTTTAGTGGAAATACCTTTAAACTGTTGTAATCCATTACTTGAGTTGTACATTATGGGACTTGCTACAGCAGGAGCCACCAGCAGCAGTGGAAGACAATCCTCACAACCACAGCCAACACCCAACCTGAGCTGCCTTTGGTGAATGATAACTCCCCACAACACAGCACCTCTCATGTCCTGAGTGAGCTCCCTACCAGGTGGAGCACAAAATCATGGGCTGAACGAATCTATTGGGCATTTTGTGGGTACTTGTGGTCTTTTATGGACATTTTACGGACCTTTCACAGGGGTGGTTCATAGACTAAGGGAGCATTACCTATAAAATGTATCAAACAGTGCAAAGGAGGATGGTGGGTGAGGATGGTGTGCAGGACCTGAGCATGATGTAAATGGTATGGGATAAGAAGTGGAGATTGTGCTGGTTTGGGCTGGGGTGGAGTTAATTTTCTTCATAGTAGCTAGCATGGAGCTATGTTTTGGATTTATGCTGGAAACAGTGTTGATAACAGAGGGATGGTTTTGTTATCACTGGACAGTGCTTACACAGAGTCCAAGCTTCCCAACACTCACCACTGAGGAAACTGGGGCTGCCCAGGAGTCTAGCAAGGGGCACAGCCAGGACAGCTGACCTCAGCTCACCAAAGGTATATTCCAGGCCACAGGGTGTCATGCTCAGCATATAAAACTGGGGGAAGAAGACGGAAGCACGGGGATATTTGCAATGGTGGCATTTGTCTTCTCCAGTCACTGTTAGATGTGATGTAGCCCTCCTTTCCTGCCTGCTCATTGGAAGTGATGAATGAATTCCTTGTTTTGTTTTGCTCGTGTGGGAGACTTTTGCTTTACTTATTCAACTGTTTTTATCTCAACCCACACGTTTTCTCACTTTACTCTTCCAATTCTCTCCCCCATCTCACTGAGGGGAAGCATGTGAGTGGCTGTGTGGTGCTTAGTTGCAGGCTGGGGTTAAGCCAAAACATTCAGTAAAACAAAGATATTATCCCAAATAGGTTCCAGTTAATTTGCTTTTCTTGAAAATGAACATAGTTACATTAAAAAAAAAAATACCCCCTGCCTTGTCTGTATTTGTGCATCTGGTATTTTAAAAAGCAATACCAAAGGAGTTTATTTATTGTGCTGCCCAGAATGTCTAAGATGAGTACATTTCTGCTTCAGAGCAAATGTTAATTATGTTTCACGTTTTCCTGTGGCAAAGATATAAAAAGTTTGACTTAGCCTTTTAAAAACCTCAGTGTTTGGTGCCAGAAACTCCTGGTTAATTAACCTTCAGATTTCTGTGCTACATATGAGAATGCTTGGCTGATAAAATGATTCCATCATGTAAGAGCCTTAACTGCAGTGAACGACAAATTCAGAGGCTTGTTATGTCAGAAAGGAGGAGGAGGAACTTCTGTTTAGGTCTTGCCTTCAGAGGGAAAGGAAACACTGATAGTATCCCTGTAACCTTGCACTGATGAGCAGGCACCACATTGCTTTGGAAAGATTAATATTTGAGATCTGATGACTAAGTGGTGGTGGGCACAGCTGCTTTAGAATCAGAGATAAAGGAAAGAAGGAAAACAAATCCAGAATTGCTATGAGAAAATCTGGCTGACATGTAATGCTGTCAGAGCATTTATAAAGAGCAGAAACACTGTTCAGTGTCAATCAGGTACGTGCTATATTGAATGAAATATTTATTACTGTAAATGTTGCCAAAGGTCTGCAATTGATAGTCTCTGGATTTATGAACAATAGACTCTGTAAAAGAAAGGAGATAGTTAAATTATTGAGAGTATTAATTTTGGTTCCAGTGTAAATTTGTTCTTAAAGTCTAACAGTTAATGCAGATTAAGTGATCTTCCAATAGGCTTGGGGTTTTAAAATATTTGTGGATACAGAGAAAATTATGGAAGTTTGCTATATTTTAGGTCTTTGGCTTAAGAATCTTATTAGAATAGGATTGCTGCACTGATATCAGAAGGAATATTTTGGAACATATATTAGGAAATTGGTGTTTTAAGATTTTTGGGAAATTCCACAGGTAATTATACTAATAAAAGGTAAATGCCTCTCCCAAGCATCATAGCAATTAGTATAACCTGATCCAGACCAAACTGGGGTTACTGGAGGTCTCTTGACTTGACTTTTGAAATTCCAAATCTCTCACTGATAAATGTCTCAGGTTTTGTTTTTACAGTTCTGAAGTATTTTTCCCACTGAAGTTGGTGATATAGATTTATACTCTTTTAATAAGAGCTAGTAAGAAGGATCTTCCTAATTAGACAATGAGAGCCAAGCCTGGGATTTTTTAAAGTTTGCTTTTGGCACCACTAAAAGGTTTATTTAACAGTAACTAAAGATTGGACAGCACATGTGTAAATCTTCATCAAACCCATCAGAACCTTTGCCTGAATGCTCATAAAAGACTTTTGGCTAGCAATGACAAGAATGATATGATCTTTAGTCTTGAATGCTTTATAACCAAGATTTTATTAGAGAAAATAAATTTCAGCCTGGAGAGAGGATGGGATAAACAGCAAATTGTGCAGTTTATATTTTGGAATGGTTGGCAAATGTGCTATTTCTTTCTGGGAAAGGGTTCAGCCTTGTCATAGAGAGAATGATTCACATTTACCATTTGTGTGTAGAGAAAGTTGTGATATGATTATGAGTGGCATGAGAACCTGCTTTCAAACATAGACATTTACCATTTGCTTCTGATGTGCTTGGTGTTACCAGCAATGTGTTTCCTCATCCACATCCTTGAAATTCCTTGCTCATCTGTTGTCCCCACAAGAAGGGGAGAATTCTAAGACTGATGCTTTTACTGAAACAACAAATATATGCTGTATTTCTGATTTAAAGCTTTAGAACTTTTATTTGGTATTTGAGAGCTTTATTAAAATTCTTCTTTCTGTTTGTGAATAAAGTTCAAGCACTCCTCTGTGGCTGTCCTCCTTTTTTATTTCCTTTTTAAACTTTCTTATACCTTTTAAAATAAGATGTAACTTGCATTTTGCAGACACAGTGACTGTAACACAGCTTTAGTGTCTTCCTTGTCAGGCTGGCAACTCTGTAAATGATCAGCTCAGCTTCCTCAGGCTTTCAAAGGAGAAATAACCATAAAAATATTTGGACCTGAAGGGATGGAGGAAGTCTGATACTTCTTTGCAGTTTCTCTTCAGTGTTGTAAATGAGAACCAGTAAATGGAGCTTCAAGTATTGCTGGAGAAAGTGGAAACACACAGACTATTTTATATCCTTGAGAATTTTTTTGGCTAATAACCTGAAAAACTTTATCACAGGAAGAAAATGCTCATAGTTTTAGAGATATTCTTAAAATGTTGCAGCTGCAGAATTGTCTTCAAGTAGTCAGCCAGTGTGACTGTCTACAATGATGTTCTCATCAAGAATGGATTAAAATATGTTAATTAAAACAACTACAAATCTGGTTAGCATATAATCTTTAAATACTCTTAGTTTTGATTCTGATTCTTCAATATTGGCTTAAAGATAAAAGTAGCAAAGAGCTTACAGTGACAAGGGATGGTGATCCAGGGGGCTGACCAGATTTTATATCCACTATTTCACTGTGCTCTTCTTCAGCTATCTGCAGCATGCTTTTGCTAGCATCAAAACATAATTCACATAAGTGTTTGCTGGTCCATTCCTTGAGAGACAGGACATAAGAAGCTCAGCAAGCAGAAATCCCAGAATAATTTCGCTGATTTCATTTTATTTTGTCTTTTTGTCTTTTTCATTGCAATTTTGTCTTTTGTCTTTCTCATTACAATTTTGTCTTAATTAGTATGTTTGACAAATGTCCATCTGTGAGAATCATCAACAAAATTCTGCTTGACTCAGCTGAGACAGGATTTTATTCATGATAAAAGCCAGGTTTTCATGTTTAGGTTAATGAGACACATCTAGAACAGCTTTTTTTGTTTAAGGGACTAAAACATATACACAAACTTCTGTTAACCTGTGGATAATGTTAAACTTATCAGACCTGGGATTTCATGCAGCATTATAAGAGTGTTTCACAGCTTGAAAGGCAGGAATAAGCAGTGCCTTGGTTTCTGTGCTTTTTCACTGAATTAGTGATGGTGGAGAAAAAGTAAAGGCATAATGACTCTTTTATTAGGTGCTTCTAAATCTTTTAAGTCATCAAAAAAACTGCATTGAAAAAATTTCAATTTAAAGAAATTAGAATAAAATTGGTGAGATGAAGACATTTTAGTCTTGAATTTGCTGTTAATATGAAGATGCACAACAAAATTAATACAATTAGAATAGTCTCTTACAGAAATTCCAGTGAGAAAATCAATTTACTATAGCTAAAACCAGATTAGCTGCCAAAGAAGTTTTGCATTTTGTACATATTTATATCTAGATTTCATTTCTATTACCACTGTAGAAAAGATTGCTTATTCAAGTTTCATGACTAAAAAGACAAAAGTTTTAAAGTTTTTATTTACATTTGGCTACCTAAATTGATCTATAGCATGAATCATTTTCACAGTAAAGAGGCTGTCTGGAAAAAACCCACCCTAAATAACACCATTTTATTTGGAGGAGGACAAAATAGAATAAGACATATTGCAAACTGGTCTGACAGGAAAAAGTCCGCTGCTTTTTCTTCATTCTTTAGGTCACTGAGATCTGAAAAAGTTGTTCCCTGACAATGTTTCTGCAAGGGAGGTTTTCTTTAGCCAAAGACAGCTCTGGTTATCACCATTGCTTCTCAGCCTCACAAAACAAGAGGGTGTTTGAGGAGCCTGAGGCATGCTCAAGGGAAAGCCAATGTCTCAGCCAGGAGAAATGAATCCTGCATTTCCTGACCTACATGCAAAACAGCAGCTCTCACCCTGTCTTTTGGAGCTATGGCAGGTCAGGTCTGCCAGGGTGGTAGAGCATGAACTGCAGAAATAAATGAGTCCACATCATTTGGGGCCATGTCCCACTTGTCTGCCCAACATCAGACTTGTTGCCCATGGATTGCCAGGGGTCAGGTTTTAAGGGGCAGTAATGACTTTTTTGACCATTGGCAAAAAGACTTTTAATCTTATCACATCTTTACACCTAGTGAGGGACAGCTGCTACCAGAGAAAGTCTCATCTTTGCCTTCTTCAGAAAATAAGATAGTACCTTCCCTGAGAGTGTAGGAATTTTCAATTCCTGCTCTATCCCTATTGCCTGATTTACTTGTTTTTCTTCACATATTGACTTTTTTAGCCACCATCTCTTTCCTCTCAAATATCTGCCTGGCATGAGTGCATTGCTGCAGGCTCTGCTCTCTTCCTGCTCCTGTATATACTCTCAGACCTGACGGGGAAACTGCTGTGGGAAAAGGGAATAAATGAGGTGGAATTTTCAGTCTCTAACTTATTTATAATACAAAAACTGTTGATTTGTTGTAACAGTAAAGAGAAGGAACTTGACTTGAATCAGAAAATCTCATCCCCTGTGCTAGTTCATATCTATACCCTGCCAATAACAGAGACAGTTATACAGAAACCCTCCAAGCTCTGTAAAAGTTCTCCTGGGCAAAATGAGGCATTTTATCCATGTGCTTTTTCCCTTGTTGAGGGCAGAGGATTGAGCATGGCACTCTGCTTCTCAGCAGACTAGAATTGTGTAACACCTTTGATGGTGACAGGGGCAGTGGGATCTAGGGCCCCCTCAGCAAGTTTGCTGATGACACCAAGCTCTGTGGTGCAGTCTCTACTCTGCCCTTGTGGAAGCTCACCTGGAGTGCTGCATCCATCTCTGGGACTCTCAGCATCAGAAGGATGAAGAACATGAGATTCAGTGAGTCCAGAAGAGGTCATGAAATTCATCACAGAGCTGGAGCACTTTTCATATGAACACAGGCTGAGAGAGCTGGGGTTATTCAGTCTGCAGAAAACAAAACTCCCATACTTACAGTGACTAAAGGGGCTCCAAGAGAGCTGGAGAGGGACTTTTTACCAGGATGTGCAGTGATAGAACAAGACAGAATGGCTTCAAACTGAAAGAGAGTAGGTTTAGATTGGATATGAGGAAGAAATTCTTTACTATGAGGGTGGTGAGCCACTGGCACAGGGTTCCCAGGGAAGTTGTGGATGTCCCATCCCTGGGAGTGTTCAAAGCTAGGTTGGATTGAGATCTGAGCAGTCTGATCTCATGGAATGTGTCCCTGCCCATGGCTGGAGAGGGTCAGAACTAAGTGATCTTTAAGACCTCTTCCAACCTAAACCATTCATAGATTCAGTTATAATTCTATGAACACACATTTTGAAAATGACTGGAAAGGAATGTAGTGGAGGACGGCACACATATGTTTGTTCTAGGACACTCATCAAGAGAGAAATGTTGATTGAAGGAATTAATTCCTTCTGGATCCAAGGAACTGGTGTATTCCATGCTGTTGGGACAGAGCTATGGTGTGGTAATCAAAACAAGAATAACCTTCCTTTTTAGAATTAGCTTCATTAATTGGTATGTGCTGAGACACCCAAGTGTGCTTCAGAGATGTTGGATACCGATGCACATCCCAAATCCATGAAAATCTAAATCTCTGTGCTCTTCTTCCCTGCACTTTCTTGCATCAGAGGAGATATTTTTTAAATAATGGAGTTCTTACTGGATAAGGATGCTATTCTTTGTATTGGCTTTTGCCACAAGACTGCTGCAGATTGAAGCATGATTACAAAATCCTCAGATAGATCCTTGTAATTTTAACTTGTGTAATAGTTTAAATGGATGTTTCTTTTCTAATGGAACACACTAAAACTTTCATGCTGAAATGCAAATATTCTTTTTGATCAAAAAGTCCACACTGTACATTGAAATAATTACAGGGAGAGTAAAGGAGCTGAAGTGTCTCAGTTTGCATTTGTATTCTTGAGCAGGACAGTGGCTTTTCAGTTCTGGTGTCTGAAACCCTAAGTCTATGAAACATACTTAAGAGATATAAATCATAGACAGCTTAAATCCACTCTCAGATATGGTAACATTTTAATGATCTACAAATTTAAAGGCTAAAAACTAGTAAAGTCAACCATAACTCTAGTTTGAACTGAGATTTGAAAATATTTTCCAGTAATGGGAGGATGGGAAGGGAAATCTAGAGAGCAACTAATTCAGCATTCTGCTCAAAGAGAGTCTTTTTTTAATCTCTCCAGCTACAGAGATTTCAGCCTTTCTGGGTATCCCATTCCTGCACTTAATTCTCACTGTGGAGGATTTTTCCCATGTTCTACTGGAATTTCCCTTGCACTGGCATGTGACTGTGATCTCCTGAGTTGTGTGCTTTCGTAAAAAGAGTCTGGATTTCTTGTCTTTGTAACTCCACTTCAGGGGGTGCAAGCCTGAAGTTGTATATTCCTCTAGTGGAACACATCCATTTCCTTTGGTGGCCCCATGTCATATCCATTGAGCCCTGAAATGGGTATAGGAATGTTTGGAATAACCTAGGAATTGTCAGTGTCCCGAGTAAAACGAAGGCTAACATAGGCTAAAGAGTGCTCATTTAGCTTGTTTCAAAGTATTCCCTCCTGTGTGATTCTGAGCTGCAGTATTTTATTTAGAGTAGGTCTTGATGTTATTGTGGACAGGTTATTAATTTTGGAGGAATGAGTACAATATCTGAAGTTTGGACAGATAGTTGTATTCGTATTTTGCTTCCCTATTTCTCCTTGTTGCATCCACTCCTTTTCAGGTAATAATAAACTTGTTTACTTGCCTGCCTTCTGTTGGCAATATCTGGAACTGTTGTGTTTAATGAGTAGTAAGTGTCACAAAACCCCAAGCACAAGTATCATCTTACACATGAGGAATGACTTTCCTTTAATAATCACTTTTCCAGAAGATGATTCAGTTTATTGTTGCAGTGAGTTGTGTAAAGTGTAGCTTAACAGAATATTAATAGAATGCTCTGCAAGATGACTGAGGATCTTTGGCTGTGGGGTGGTGGAATCCACGCTTGCTGAATCACCTCTATTAAATCCAAAGGCAGAATGATTGCACTTTAATTTGAGCCTAGCAGAGAAAAAGGTCATCTTGATTCTCTATTGCAAAAAATCTTTACTCAAAATATATATGACATGCTAAGCATGTTGCAGTGTATGTTGATGGAAGGGTGCCTGAGAACATCTGTCACTCCCTTGCTTTTTGAAGTGTTGTATTTTTCTAGGAAAAGCTATTGTATTATGTTCCCAAGCAGGCACCCTGCCCTCTCTACCTATTTTTCCCCTTTCTAAAACTAAACAAACCAAAACAAACAAGCAAACATAAAACTGAAAAAAAAATTAATTAGTTTTTTCCCACAAGGCTTTTAAGGAGGTACTTGGTATAGGTAATGTGCAATAAGTGGCTTTTGAGTTTGGTAAAATACGTCAGATGGCTTAATTATTTACCCATGTGTCTGTTTGACTATGACATCTAAACCAGTTCTTGTGCCTCATTTGGCATGTCTTGCATGGTGACTCTCAAGATACATTGAGTTGTTGTAGAGTTATTCAAAGAGAAGAAATCTAATTTTTTTTTTGTGGGGAACATTAATAACATTTGGGTTTTCTTCCCTACATCCTCATGGATAGTGGTGTCATCCTCTGGGTACTGGAGCTAATGAAGCTGCTTTATGTCAGAGTGAATCCTGCCTGTAGTGTCTTAGATTTGTGAATGGTAAGTGTTACCCAAGGAACTGGCCAGAATGGCTTTTGTTTACTCAATAATGGGATTTCAGTTGTTGAATATCTCGCTGATCTAAACTGACTTCAGTGATTGAAACATTTGTGGGCTCCCAGGAGACTGGAGTATAAAAATAATTGCCACACGTTTTGTTTCTGTGTCTGGTACAGATCTAGTGCAGGACTGATAGACTGCATCTAAATAATGTACTTTATAATTGAATCTCGCTTTTACATTTTTATTTTTCAGAGGGAGAAGGGGTGTTGGGACAGGAGTTCAGTTTAGGAAGTAGTTAATTTTATTTAATGAGTAGTGTTTAGGATATGAGGACATTAAACCAGGATGGAACAAATTTATTAGCCTATTGCACTACTAATTGTAATCCTTGTATTAAATGTGGTTGTGCTTCCTCCTGAGGTGTTTGTGGAGTTTGTTTTCTTGGGTCTCAGATCTTGAGATCTATTTCCCTCAGTCTTCATTTCTTCTTTAAGACACACAACTTCACAGTCCAGCAGCCAATTTTTAGGTCCTTCTGAGCAATAATGCAAAATTTCAGCAGTTTCACTTTATTTGTGAGGCTCTGGGCTTCCCATTTTAAATTCACTGGGTGTAAATAAATGTGATCAATGTGATCTTATGTAGATCCATAGTCTAATGTGGCTAGACTATTTCTGCTATCTAAGTTAATAATCTCAGCTCAACACTGTTAATTTTTCACTACATTACAGCCTGCTGAAGACCATGAGTACAGTTTTCTTTAACCTGCTGGACCCTAGAGTCTCCTCCTGTAAATAAGTTATGAGCAGTGTGTTTTTCAGGAAGGCTGCACTGACTTCTTATTCTTGTGTGAGCCCCTAGCCCTAAAACAAGCTTCACTCTTGCTTCTGGAAACTTCTGTGTATGTTTCTGAATACTGTGTGCTGCCCTTTGGAGGCAATATCTCCTTCTGCTAAGCAGGGAGTTACCCTGCACACACGCATTAGCGGATTCCCTCTGCAGAAAAACATGACTCAAATCTCAGCTGATTTCTGTTAATAAAATTTCATAGCAGCAGCCCTGTAAACTCTGCTTCTACAGTATGAAGGCATTTGTTTTCTAAATGCTGAGGGAAACTACACAACCAGTAGTTGCCTGTTGCAAAAGCTGTCACAGGAGAATGTCTCTAGCTGACTGTAACAGAGATGTCAGGATGTCTCTGACTGTAACAGAGATCTTGCTGTGATGCTGCTCAGGTCCTTCTCTCCAAAGGGTTTGGGGTTCCCTGTGCTGTGTGCCCTTCCAAAGGTGGCAGAGGGACAAAGTAAGCACAGACAGCTTTTGCTGGACATTCCAGATGCTTTGGCAGCGTGCCCATACTCTGCAGCTTCTGAGACTGCAAGGGCAATACAGCTTTGCCTATAATGAATCTTTAAATGTGTGTTGGATCCAGTGTGCTCATTGGGCTCACTTGTAGTAACCCATGAAAATACTCCTAATATTTTTTGTTCCATCATTTGCTTCTAAAAAATGACCCACCCCACAATCTGGGAGTGAAAGCACCTTTGTTTTTTATCAGTGGTTTTTTTGCAGTTCACACAATGCCTGGTTTTTCCTGGAGGAGGTTGTGAAGCATCTGGTGAGGGCAGATGAAGTGTGTAGGTTGTGTGAGGAGTGAGGTCAGAATCCCTTGCTTTGACTGCTCTGGAGTTCCAGTCCAAGAACTGCTGGACACAAACAGCTGCTGAGAGATCTCATTTTCCTGTTTCCCATAAAGGAAAAAATAGCAGCTGGGTCTAAAGTGCCTGAGCTGATTTAAATGAGTTTCTGGTTATTTCTACACATATCTTCAGTTTCATTGCCAGAGTGTGGAGTGAGGAGGAAGGAAGGACTCACTCTCAACCACCCATTTTAGTAAAAAAGACTATTTCTTACATTTTCTGTTAATGCTTCTACTCTCAGTCCTCACCCTAGAGGAGAAAAGCGTATCAGTGCCCCAAGGTGGCATACTAGAAATGCCATCAGGCTGAGAACTTTGGGGACAGGGAGGTTGCTGGTACTTCAACAAACCCATGCTTGAATCTTCCTCATCTTGCTTTATGGTCATGTGAGGCAAAAAAAGGTAAGAACATTTAGCATATATACCTTGGCCACTTGTGGAATAGCAAAACTGTGGGTGAGTGTTTAGTTATCCTGTGGTTTCTCATGTTAGGATCTTACTACCATATATAAAAGTACATTGCAATATCAGTTCAGGGGGTTAAAACTTGCTGTTTTGGATGCAGAATTGTTTTGAATTGCAAACTAGGTCTGTTTTCAGAGCTGGAATGAAATGCAGATGAAAGTCTTAGTGAAGAATAAAGAGAAAAAAATTTTCAATGCTACAGTAAAGTAATGCTTCGAGGACAGGGGTCTGTCTCAGGAGGATAATTTTGGTGGGCTTTTATTTTTTTTCTTTTAAAAATTATTTTATCTCTTAAATAATTTGCCTATGCCTAAATCTGGCAAAGAGTATTTACTGTGGGCAATTTAAGATCTTTGTTTTGATAACTGAGTCAGATGGGAGAAAGGACAGGGGGTAGTTGGGATGGGCATGGAGAGTTGCAGGGAATTATAAAACTTCTGGACCTTATGAAATCACTTCAATTTTATTGTCAGCTTTGGAAATATCTGCATTTCATGACTTCTGCTTTTCTAATGGCTCTGTTCAGAGGTGCCGTATCCAGGGACCTCTCAGTGATGAAGTTGCACTGCTTGCTGACACCCACTACCTGTCTTCCTCCTCTGTGTAAAGGGATGTGCAGTGGAGTTCTGGATTTGCAAGGTATAGGGGATATGCACGTGTGTGTGTGTTTGTCTGTTTGCAAAATGCCTGCTGTTAAATGTTTTTGATGGAAAAGGGAAGCGCCCTGAAGTACAAGGCTGAAGACTGTAGTGCAGTTAGCAGCAGGAGATGGTAAGTTGTTATAATGAGAATTGATTTCTCCTCCATAGCTGTGGATCTTGGGGTAATTTTATCTCTGATAAAGAGCACATTTGTCCTGGCTGTAACTTCAGTTAAGATCCAAGTTGTCACCTTCATCTTTGTTTCAGGCAGGCCTCAAATAGTTTTCTTCTTAAAATGATTATTATTTTTAAGGGAGTCTGAACTCAATATGTGTTTTAGCCTTTATTTTTAAGGATATTCTAGAAAGACTTTTTTTTCTTAAAGGTAGTAAATATGTACATTGACTATTAAGTGCATTTGGTATGTAATCTGTTTTAACGAGACATTTTTATGTTTTCTAGTTTACTGGTTCCTCTTTTCTTTTATAGAAAAGACTTAATACAGAGTTTCTTACTTTTAAATTTTTTTTCCCTTTTTTTTTTTCTTTTTATTCTTTATCATCTCAGGATGAATATTTAAACAGCAGTCTTCAGTCTTGCTTCAAAATGTCCCTGTGCACATCTTCTCACAAGGACTTTTCTCAGTTGCTGCCACTTCAGGATATTGGATGCAATAAAACAGAAATTAAAAATTCACCTGCTGGTGTCATCTCTCCAGTTCCTTACAGCTGCAATCAGTCCACACTGACAGCAGAACACAGTCCAGTCTACATTCCCTCATCTTACATGGAAAACAGGCACGAATATTCCGCAATGGCATTCTGCAGCCCTGCTATGGTGAATTACAACATTGCCAGCAATTTTGGGGATCCAGAGGGCGTGACTGCGAGGCAAACCTCCAGCCCTAGTGCACTGTGGTCTGCTCCTGGCCATCTGTCCCCTCTGACTGCACACTGCCAGCCCTCACTGCTGTATGCAGAGCAGCCCAAGAGCCTGTGGTGCGAGGCACGACCCATGGAGCCAGTGCTGCCCGGGAGCAGGTCAGTGCTGCTTGTTGCTTCAATGCTTGGCTGGATGCTCTTTGCAGTTTCCTCAGCTCAAGTCTTTTCTTTTTGACATTTGAATTCTATGTGTTGGTCTCTCTGTAAAACGAGATGATGCCAAAAAAGCTTCACTACACACCAAATCAGTCTGGAGGGTTTGTTTGTTTGGTTGGTTTGTTTTTAATGTAACTTCTGAAATGAGGTGGGGTTTTTTTCAATACCTCCTTAGAGTACCTGCACCAACACAAAATATTGCAAATACTTTCAGTGTGGGAACAGTTTGCACTGTGTAAACAAAAGTTCAAGACTGCTAGCTACTATTTTGTGTAATAAAATTAATTATGCTCTGGCTGATTAAGTCCTTTAAGTGAAAGAGGTAAAGTTTCATTCTTTTTGCCTTTTCATACAATATTGTTTGAATTAATTTTTGCCTAGATTTTTTTTTACTGCTTCTAATAGATGTGAAAGCTTTTTGTTAACTTGAAATTCAAGGGAAATGTTTTCTTTGCTTTTTTGTTTTAGTAGAAGCAGTCACACAGCAGCATGCATCATGTTAAAAGGGGGCTGCTGCTGAAAAAGCCTGACTTTGTTTCTTGCTGCTGTTCCAAGTGACTTTGTAAAGTTGTTGTGAAGAGCAGAGTCACAGGCTAAGTTTTCAGCTGACAAGAAACTCTGTTTGCAAAAACAAGTTCTTGTTCTGCACATTTACTCCTACTGCAAACCTTAACCAGCATCTGGATCATCAGCTGATGAAATTGCTCCATTCATGGGCACAAGACTTGTTGGATGGATAAAAGCTCAGGGTGTGCAGGTGCTGTTCCTGCTTCAGCAGCTGTATGTTTATTCATAGGCCTCAGCAGTTATTTGGATGATGAAAAATAGTGTGTCCTGGCAATAGTTTTAGTTCAATGGTTAATAATGGATTAGTGCTATTTTTGAGACTACCCACACTCCTTCTGCAATGGGTGGGCTTTGTGCAGTTCTGGAGTGCAAATATGCTTTCAGTGTAGGTGTGTGGATTGGGAAAGACCTTTGGGTAGCACTTACATAGAGAAGAACTCCCCGAGCAGCTTTGACGTGTACAGGGGTAGCATCCGAACTCTTTCCACTTTGGTTAAGGTTCCAAAGCTTCAACAGCGCTAGGAAGGTTAGTGTTTGAAGCTGTCCAGATGTTGAGACAGCAGCTGGAATAACCCAGGAGGAAGAGCACTCTGTCTGATGCTCTGCAGTGCCCTCTCTACAACAGACAGAAGGAAAGCTGAACCTGTCCCACTGGAGTTTAGATGAATAAGTTGTCAGCTATTTGTATAGATATATAAGGACTATTGCCCATGCAGCTGATGATGACCTAACTTAAAGATAAATCAAGAAAATTTGGAGTATAACCTCTTTTTCACAGAATGATTTGAATTGAAAGGTGTGTTAAAGACCTTCTAGTTCCAACCCCTCTGCCATGGACAGGGACACCTTCCCCTAGACCAGGCTGCTCGGAGTAGAAGGATGACCAGGAGAAAATCAGTGACTTA
Source organism: Anthoscopus minutus (assembly GCA_013399455.1). Classification (NCBI taxonomy): domain Eukaryota; kingdom Metazoa; phylum Chordata; class Aves; order Passeriformes; family Paridae; genus Anthoscopus; species Anthoscopus minutus. Next base: position 62,934 of record VWYI01027957.1, read on the forward strand.
TTACTTTAAGTGAAGTCTTAATTCCTTTTTAGAAAGGTAGTATCTCTATATAGAAGCCATGATCATAAAATAGAGAGGAGTACTAGGAGGTGTAAAGTGATAAATCTTTCACTGTGTGGTTCCTCAATAGCCACCAGGTACATCCCCTATTTTCCTGCATCCTTTGGTGCAGGAGCATCGTGGGCATCTATCCAGCCACTTCCAGCTCAGCTGCAGGACCTGGCAGCTCATTCCTCTGCTGAGCATCCTGGGCTGCCCCAGTCCTACAGCAGCTGGGACGTGGTCTCTGCCCACACGTGGGGCTGCCCTCTCTGGATTGCCCTGTGTGTGGAAACGCTGTCAGAGCAGCAGAGTCTCTGGGTTTGGGATATTTACCTGAAAGCCCTGACTGTTTGCAGGGCCTGTTTTCCTCACAGACAGTGATGACACACTGATGGGGTTTGAGCCTCCTGGAGTGAGGCTGCAGCTGTCACAGATGAGCGGCTCTGAGGCTGTTTGGCCCACAGGAGGAATTTGTTCCAGATGGTTCTGCTGTGTGCAAGCTGTTTGCCACAAGTCTGAGGAAGCCTTGCTGCTTGGATGTGTGCAGTGTGGCTGTTAAACCTTTAAGCAAGGAAAGAAAAAGTGCTTTTTAAAAACACTTGCCATGACTGGGAGGTAAAAAACAACAATCCTCACTGAGATATTACAGTGTGGGCTTTTTCTTTATTTTCATTCATAAGCTCAGTGCTTTATCAAGGGCAATGAACATTGCTCTCCACAGCATATCAATCAATAATAGAGAGGCTCTCCAGCTGATTTTGAGCCTCTTCTGACCCTCACAATTGGATAATGGTTCCCAAGTAAAGCTTAAAAATATACCTCTTTTACTAATGTGTAGCACCGAATTACTTTTGCTTCTAAATATAGGGGAATAGGAAGGAATAGGAATGCTTTTCCTTCCTTGCACTGGCAGCATTTTAGGCATGTGTGATACAGGCTCTTTACTCCTGGGGAGAATTCCTCCCCACTTGTCTTCCCAGCATGGCAGAGAGGGAAATAGCTCAGTGATTCACCAACTCATTAACGAGGTGTGTGTGTGTAATCAAAGACCAAGCTTATTAAATACTTAAACACTCCTCTGCCCTGCTGTATCTGAATGAATTGCCATTTAAAAAAATCTCTCAGTAACTTAATTGTACAACAAATACCTTAATTTTTCTGTTTTGAAATTTGCTCTGAGAAGCACCTTTTCCTCCTTTCCAAATTTTTTACCAGGAAATTGGAGCACGTTCTCCTCGAAAACTTACGAACTTGATGATTTTCATTTGGCATGTGGGTGTGTTTGTCCTTACCTCCTGTCATGCAACCAGCACAAAATCTACTTTTAATATACTAATTAAAGCCTCTTTGACAGCACTTTCAGCATGTTTCCCATATTCTGTTCTAAACTTGCCCTTGTTCTGTAGAAGTCATAAACCATGCTACCTGCTGTCTTATCTGGACTGATTTTTCTCCTCCTCCCTAATCCTTCTAGAAAGTGGGATGAGGAAAATTCTAGAATTCCTAAGTTCTGCCTCCATACTTAAGTTTATACCTGTACACCACTCCTTTTCTCAAACTCTGAGATGCTCAGAGTTTGCACATGACACTATTTTCTCTCTCTCTAGAAACAGTACTGACTCTGAAAGCACAAAGTGCAAAACCCACCAAGAAAATGAGGTCCAGATAAAAAGGATACAATGGATGTACTTCCTATACTTAAACCCAAAGTTACCGATAATCTAAATTCCTCTGGTGTTTGTTTACAGGATCTTACAGGATCTGGGTGTCAAGAATTGGCCGTTTTTTCATGGTTTTTCCTGTTTTAATTTTAATCCCATTATGAAGAATTGTTCCTGTATGCTGGAGTTATTTGCAATGCTTCAGGGATGTCTATATCTTACTAATTTATATAGAGCAATGTTTTTTTTAATGTTTGGAAGTATTTTATTAATTGTGTTTCTTCATTCTTATATGCAGACTTCTTTTTGTTTAGCATGATCAACATGGGCTGTCACCTTGAACAGAAAACTTTGTCTAACATCATGAGCTGATCATGTAGGCTGAGATTCAAACCTCAGTCTCCAGAATATCACTGAATGAGGAAAGCCTCATGTAAAGGCTTAAATACTTGAGAATTGATGTGTGTTGTAATTTTGCCTTACTAACAGGACAAAGCAACTGCAGCTTTGTTCATTGTAGCACTTATAATGTTATAATGTATAATACACTTATAATGTCACTTATAATGACATTATAAGCGTATATCTCTATATACTCAGAGCTGTCTGAGTTCTCCTTTTCCATGTGGAGCTCCCAAGAGGCAAAATCCACTTGGTTCACAAATTCCTGGACTTGCACATTTCCAATAATTCTTCAAGCATTCCATATGATTTCCCAGGGTTCATGTGACTGATTCAGCAGCAGTCCAGTTTTATGCCTAAATCCTTCTAGTGTGTCATCACTGGGATTGGACTACATGCTTTAAATTATCTTGTCAGAAAAGGCTTAGCAGTGTTTCACACTCTCCTGTGTTCAGGAACATGAAGGCTATAGAGAGAGAATAGAAGACAATGGAAAATTATGAAACCCTTTGCAGTGCAGTTTAAATTTTTCCTCTTTTATAACAGATGTTTTTCTTTTCTATCAGAGAAACATTAAAAAGAAAAACTAATGGCAATGACTGTACAAGCCCAATTGCAAATAATCCTGGCTCAAAAAAGGATGCTCATTTCTGTGCAGTCTGCAGTGACTATGCTTCAGGATACCACTATGGGGTCTGGTCCTGCGAAGGCTGCAAAGCATTTTTTAAAAGAAGCATTCAAGGTAGGACAAACAGGTTTTGATCATTTTGCTTAAATAAATTGTTTCATGTGACCAGGGGCTGCAGCAGCTGACCTGTTAATGACCTGGTCTGAAATCCTGGTGTCTGGTGATCCATGCTGAAAATAGAGCGACACATGATTTGACTGTTCTATCTCTTGGCTCTGACATTATCAAGATTTGGAAACATTATAGAGTGAGCAACTGATTTCTTTAGAGAAGAGGTGGAATGCATAGCACAGTGAGGCTCTGAAGCACAGGCCTGGTGGGATGGCACTGCAGACCTGTGGATCTGATGGGAGGTAGTGTCCCAGCTTAGCTGTAGTAATTGAGAATAGTAAGAGTAGGCAATTATCTGGAGACTTTGCTTGCTGGGAGCTCTATTTGACAAGAGTCTATTGCCTGGAGATGTTGATTCATTGTGTGTAAAATCTACACAGGATGGATAGAAAAATATGTGTAGGTACTAACCTGATTATTGTTAATGCTCAGCCCTCCACCCCTCAGAGCCTACACTGCAGTATCTCCTACTCTGCCAGATCTCTCTATCTAAGACTTCCATGTTTAAATTCTTAAATATTATGTCTTTAGTTCAAGTTTGCTGCATGGCTGCAGTGTGAAGTAAATGTGAGTCTTCACATTTGCTGTCACAGCCAGTGGAAGTCACTTAGGCACTGTACTGCAGCTTTAGGGCCCTTAGTTTCTTTAACCTTGGCCTAGATGTCCTGATCTTTGGCCTCATCTGGGATCTTTTGGTGGAAAATCGTTTCTGTTGACATTGGCTGCAACAAAAATCCTATTGCTGTTTGATCTTTAATGTTCCTCTTCCTCTTCTGCCTTCAGAGCCTTTAGCAATCTGCAGATATTTTCTTTTCTCTCAATATGGCAGATGGTGCCACTAGGAGAATCAAATTTAATTCAGAATTTTTTTTTCCCCTCTTCAATTCATTGGGCAAATTCTGCACAGGTGAATAGCAATTTCTACAAGCTGGTGCAAGTACTTTTGATTTCTAAAATAACTGAGGAAATCTTTGTGTCCAGTTTGTCACAAATGGAGACTGAATTTGATCTCAAGGTGTTTTCTGTCAAGTAAATGCTTTGCCCGCTCTGTGTTGCTTACATGTACCTGGGCCACCAGCAAGTTACCCACTGTGCTCTTTTGTACACTTCAGTGTGCCCTGTCAGGTAATGGTGTTTGTAATTCAAGTGGAAGAATAAAAACAGGCAAATAAAAGAAAGACAATTCTTGGCATAAAACTCTATCAAGCACTCAGTTGCTGCGGTTGTTATGCAGGACACTTTGTATTCAAATAAAATTCTCTTCTGGGCCTGCCATAGACCAAAATGTTTGGCTCATTAATTTAATTAAAATTAGAAGTATGCCTGAGAAACTGTGTGTGGTCTCCTTGGCTTGTCTGAGTTTGCAGTGTAGTCTGGTTGTCCCACATCACTGAACATCTGCCTGCAACTTAAATTATCCCAAGGCCACAAGAGTTTTAAATCACTTTATATTCCTGTGTGCAACAGAGAGCTTCCTCCTCCTCTCCCTCCATGTTGTGTGAAGAATGATAAACAGTAAGTTGTTTTTCAGTTGAATCTGCCAGTAGGAAATGGGACAAACTGTGAAGAGATCTCTTGTTTAAAATTGTCAGTTCAAAAATTCAAGGTTAAAATAATTCTAATTTTGCATGGCAATAGTCACAATGGTTCAGTTAAATAATTACTCTAGGGGACATGACCTCTTGGATTTGCACCAAGTGAAAATAAAATCACTCTAGTAGCTGTATTTTTGCCTGATCTTATTCTTGGTTGGGGGAAAAAAACCCAAATGAACTTAAAAAGCAGCCTGGGAGAAAAGATATTTTAAAAAGTAAAGGAAGTAAACGAGAGAATATATTTTTTGCATCCTATGGTAATTGCTGCAAGAGATAGTTCCACTGCTTGGCAGGAGATGATTCAACTGTATTTACACCAGGAGTGTACCCAAGTCCAGTTTACAGTAATAAACCTTTGGACCAGCTTACTGATTAATGAAATACAGTAATGTAAAGGGGTTTGGGTGGGAACAAGGTGATGTGGGAAAAAATAAGGAGAGAACAAAAGAGGCTGTAGTGAAAACTGATGAAAGTAAGATAAATACTTGTCTAAAATGTCAAAAACTTACACCCTCTACTTGTGCTTTTCTTTGTAGTTACAGGATGCATTATTTCATACCAGTCTGCCTTTTCTGTTTGTTTGTTTGTGGTGGTTTTTTTTTTGGTTGTTGTTGTTTTGGTTTTTTGTTAACTTTGGTCCAGGGTCAATCCTTCAAAGGCTTCTTCATTCCTGGAATTCACCACATTAGAGTTTAGTCAATAGAGCTGTAGTTTACTTAAATCTTTCCAGGACTAAAGCTGTTCTTTTCAATTCTGCTGAGTGAAAAAAAGATTAAGATCTGGTATCTTCCAGCTATAGACTCCCAATATGCTGTAAGAAATTGGAGGTTGGGAGGAAACTTCCACAGAAACGTGTGTTCCATTTTCAAAAAATTAGTTAGTTTTAGCAACTAATTGATTATCTGACAGTCACCACTATAAAGCTGAGAAATGCTGTTTGGTTAATTCTGAGGCCACAGGCTGATGTTCATAATACAGGATAAGTATACATTTTTGCGTTGGTTAAATTAATGGAGCTTAGATACACATGAAAAAGTTGAGTTGTTTAAAGTCAAGGACACTCCTGACTCATAAAATGACTGAATGATGGTTGGAGATGTTGGGTTTTCCCTTCTTGCCCCACTGCAGGACACAATGATTACATCTGCCCAGCCACCAATCAATGCACAATCGATAAAAACCGACGCAAGAGCTGCCAGGCATGCCGGCTACGGAAATGCTACGAAGTGGGGATGATGAAATGTGGTGAGTTTGCCATGTCTGCCTTCTTAGCTTGGGTTTTGCTGGTTTTGGTTTTGTTCTTCCCTTCAGCCAATTCTGTACCTTTTTTTCCCTTGGGATCCTAAGACAACACAACAACCAAAGCAAGGTTTAAGTAGGTTTTATAGGAAGGAATTCTTGAAGCTGAAGGAGACTTGTCATTTTCAGAAGAAAACCCATGGGAAGGGGCAAGGTGTAGGTTGTGTGAAAACCATATAACCTCTGCAGAGCTTTGGGGAGGCAAGTTACTTCCATGCCATGCAGAATGGGAAATCAAGAGCTGCTGCTTCCAGAACCTTCCAGAGCCAGTCTCTGCTTGTGTGAGGTAAAGGAAGGAGCCTGTGCTGTGCTCTGGTGCTTGGATGCACTGCAGGAGCAGCAGTGTCACACTACTGCAGAAGCAGTGGTTAATTAACCAGGATTCCACCCCTGATGGTGGCCTCAGAAGAAGTGTAGGAAGGAGAGCAGCACCTATGTGGAGCTACTGCTGTCAGCTCTCAGCTTCCAAAAATTAGTGGTTGGGGCCATTAGTAGAATGACAGATTTTCCACTGTCCCTCTTTTTAATCCTATAAAGGTGTAGCATCTACAACATTGCTCAGCAGCTTGGCCACCCTTGCTGGGAAGAACCAGCTCTCTGGCTGCCAGGATTTTGTGTGGGCTTTGGTGGGGAAGGCAGCGGGAGGGCAGTTCCTTTTTTTGAACAAATTATCTTCAGATGAAGCCCCACAACTCTTCCACCAAAACAAATAGTGAACAACCACCATTTGTCACTGCACCACTCAGAATTCTCCGACCTGTTCTTTTATCTCTATCTCATACTTACAGCAGACTTGCTGTTGATGCAAGTTGATCAACTGTTGATGCAGTTGATAATTTATAGATTATATTGTAAAGTTTACTTTCAAGAAAAAAAAAATTGAGAAATGTTTCAGTCTAATGTATGTTTACAGTCAAGGTTTGCTGTTTCTTATAGATTCCCCAATGTATGTAATAGAAACAGCCTGGGAAAATAACCCATGAGAACACTGGAATGGACAGGAGAAGGCCCCTGTGCTTGGCTTTCCATGATTTGCAGGCGTGCATTTTGTTTCATCCCATGTAACATAAATACCTATTGCTGTTTCAAAGCTAGACACCGTTTTTATCCTTCCACAGCTTTGATCTGAAGACTGTTTGCAAAATATGACTTCTTTCATTAGGAACATTCTTTAGAATTTCAGCCTGCATTTATTGCTGAACAATTAATGTCCATTTTTTCTTGCAACTACATTGTCTTTTAGCTTAGAGGCTCCTCTTCTTTGTTGTTAATGGCTTGGTTTGTTTAAAGACTGCATCACATCCCCTCACAACTTTTGTTTTTGTTGGCTAAATAAACCAAGAAAACTTCTCCTCTTGCAAAACAAGGGGAGTAGATGAGTCTGGAAACCATCAGGGTAGCTTGTCCTTCCACCTACTCCAGGCAGAGACAAACCAATTTTAATTTGGATGCCCAGACTCACGGTCAGCATCTGGTGACTCTCCTCACTGCAGTAGCACTGGTACATTTCTGTTGCTGCAGGAGCTTTCCTCTGTGCACAACCCAGGATCCTATTTGCCTTTTTCAAGGTAACATCATGCTGGCAGTTCATAATCACACCATGATCTGTTATGACTGCAGCCTCCCTGTTCATTTCTAGCTAATAACTCCTAGAGAAGAACTGAAATTTCAACTGTTCCTTGTATTATTTTTGTACTCCTGAAGTACATTGAGTTTCTTCTGCTCAAGTCAGATGCTTCTTCCTGTTTGAAGCTCCTGTCTTTTCCTGCAGTGATGATGCATCTCAACTTAATTGGTGTTTGGTCTTACCTGCAGGAAGGAAAGCCTTACACCTGCAAATACGACTCCTTACAAAATCTTACTTTGTGAATGGTGCCACTGTCTTTTGGTCATTTTTATGACTCAGAATTTTGCTCAAAGTTTTTTCAAAGGAAGTTTCTATGAAGCACCAGTTCTGGAGTTGTAAAGGTTTGGTAAAGATTGATTTCAAAATGATATAAGGTAGACCTCCACAATGCTTGTCATAAATTAAGTCTTTTATTCTAGCTGTCCAGAAAGTCCTGATGTGTGATTAAACCTCATATTGTTTAATCTGTGGTATTGCAAGTAATAAATTATAGTATGCACTTTGTCACATATTCATAAACATGTTTTTCTACAATAACGATTGTCTGCAGGACATTGATGACTATGCCAGACCAAAAAAAAATAAAAAAAAGAAGGAAAAAAAAACCTGATTGAAACTATAACTGAAAAAACCCTGTCTTTTTAAATAATTAGGGTTTTTAATAGTAGCAGTAAAGCTTGAAACTTGAGAATTTGGGAGTCTGAACAATTTATTTTCAGAAAAAAAGAACATAAAAATTACATTACTCAGAACTGTCTGAGTCACCTGATGAGTTAAGTGGCACCCGTGAGTAATGCTGATGAATGGACACATGGTGACAGACATATAAACCAGACAGATTTTAAGACAGTATTTCTTGCATGAAATGTAAATGCCATTTCCTGCAGACCAGAAAGATTATCTCTCATCCATTTTCTCACAAGAACTATGCTTCAATAAAAATTTTTTATTGTAGAAAGCCATAAAAGAGAACACTTTGTTTTTAATGAAGGCTTTTCTGCATCTCTGCTCCTTTCTGAGGTCACTTAGTGAAAGAATCGGTTCACATCTGCTAAAGCCCTGGGATAGAATGGTTTGTAAGTGCATTTTTGCTCAGTGGAGACTTGTGTCCAGCAGAAGTGATAAAAGTTCCATTGCCACTTTGTAGTCTATGACAGCTCTTCATAAAATCTCAGCACCTTTCGCATTGTATCTTTAAATCCTCGCTCTGTGTATTATCAGTAGACAACTCAAGGAAAAACACACACAAAGGCACTTGTGTGTTTAAAACATGCATTTCTGTGCCTAATTGTGATCAAGCAGTACAGGCCATCTTCCATACAGTAGGAGATGGCAGGAAAGTGTTGCTCTACAGCTTCTTAGTCTGAAATTCTCTTGGATGTCACCACCTTCAAAAATGTTAAGCCAAACAAGCCATAGGTATTTTGATGGAGGCCAGCTTGGAGGTGCCTTGTATTAAGGCAATACTGGATTTTCTCATGAAATACACCATCATTTCCAAAAGCACAAAGGTTGTAGACATTGCATCTGCCAACTCCTCTGCAGGAAATCCATGTTCCCTGCTGCTTCAAACAAGGAAGCTACACCTAAAGCTTGGCAGTAAGACTCCTAACAGTGGTAGAAAAATAATTAACAAAAAATTGCACTGTCATCAGGAACAAAGAAAACAGAAAAACTGCAGTAAACTCTGCCCAGCAAACTTGAATAAAACAGATCAGGATAAAACTGATCTGCCCTTGGAACTTTCTGGTGTTTACCTGGGAAGCTGAAGTAGACTTGGACTGTTTGTCACAGGCAGTGAAGAAGAGGGGAGTTGCTTCATTGCTTTTCACTCTTGGGGCAGCTATGCCCTACTTTGCTTTTGGTTTGCTTCCTGAGGCTCAAACAGACCTTCTTTCATAAGGAGTTTTCAGTTTCCCTGGCTTTTATTTCCCTCCTCTGCCCCGCTCCTGTATCTTTTTCCCCATGTGTCAGTTCTCAACATGTTGAAATTGTTCCAAAGACAAAGCTCCTTTCAGCCCTGAGCGAGGAAGCTGAGAGGCCACACTCAAAAGTGATGGAGAGATGCTGCTCTTGAGTCCTGGCATCTTTTGACAAGTTTGCAGGAAGGAAAACAGATTTCTCTGTGGGCTGGTTCAGGATTTGGGTCTTTCTCTTGTGTGTGGCTGCTGTGTGCAGTTGGAATACTGTAAAGTACTTTTCACACAGAAAATAAGTAGGGACAAAATGTTTCAAGATATTCTCTGGACATCAGATGTATTAATTGAATTTCAGCTTTTATAGAAATCACTATACAAATGGCAGCTCCTTTGTCAGTGGCTCAACTCTTGAGAATTCAATTTGAGAGTCTGCTTTGGAATGTGTACTCACCAGAACATTTGCATTTGCTTTCAAAGGTGACTGGAGTGATAATGATTTACCAGTGTGTACTGGAGCCAGTTTTAAGCTCACACACTTTCAAAAACTGATTATAAAATATTCAGTGGTAGAATCTGCAGTTGCTACAGAGCTGGTTAGTTATATGAACCATTGCCAGGGACCAAAATCAGTATGAAGGGCAACATGCCATATAACTGCCCACCATATCAGACAGCATTTGTGATTTTCAGAGAATTTGCAAGGCTTGAAAAATAGTGTGTTTCACTGCCAGTAATACCTGCTGTGGCTTGTTCATGGCTGAGTGAACAACAGGCTCATTTTAATGACCTTTTTTTCAATTATTTCTTATACCTTGGGGTCATTTACTCGTGGTCTGTGGTGCTGTAGCTCAAGGTCTTGCCCTTGGTCCAGCATTCTCAGCTGAATACAGCAATTTTCTTGTACAAAATAGCTCTAAATAAGTAGTGTGTCGTAGGAAGAATGAGGAATTTGATCATTATGCACTTCTGCAATTGTCTGAATTACCTTTACAGAAATGAATTTTAGATATTAAGTACAGCTAGGGAGTTTCTGGTGAAGTTGAAGATAGTCCCTAATCTGGGAAGCTGTATTTTATTGCTCTGCCTTTACATACATTGATCCATTTCTCTGTATCTACTTAAGCAAAACATTGGGCTGGTCGATAATTATTTATAATATATAGCTTTATAAACACTTATACATGTCTGTTGCACACTAATGGATGTATAGGTCAAATTTCTTAGTCCTGCCTGAACTTTGGATTTGAATAGAAAGCAAAGACACTCCTTTATGTTGTTGAAATTTGTTGTTTTAATTGGAAAAACTGGTGTCTTCTGCTGCTTCAGTTGACTAGAAAGTTTAAATGTAGCTTTTTCCTTAAATGCAAGCAGAAAGAAATAGAAAGTATTTATGTTATCTCTTTTAACTATATTTTATGCACACTGTTTGGTGATTCAGCCTACTTCTGCTTTGGCAATATATGGTAAATTAAAAAATGCCACAAATAACTCAGAATCTGCTTTGGATGGATTTTTTCCCACCTGGTTTTTCTCATCAGTTATATTTTCTTCAGTAGCAACTTTTGAATGCAGAAATATAATACTCCTAGTCTGACTTTCTGCACTGGTAATGTGATTACAGGAATTTAGTTTATGTTCCAAATGAAGCATATTTTATATAATAAGAACTGGTTATATAAAAAACCTCAATTCAGTTAAATAACCTAAAGCAATTTAAAGGGGTTTACTAGATCCCAGTAAGAACTCTCCACAGGTATTGAGACCTTTAATACTCTCAAAATCATAACCTGATTGAATTATCTTTAGATGGAGCACAGAGTACAGCTGTGCAGATGGAAATTGTTCAAGATTTTGTCAATTAGAACAGAACGCTGAACTGCTTTTAAAATTGCTTTTAAATTTGATTTATTTGATATTAATTAAAGTATCTGCTCAATTATCTGTGTGGTAATATTTTCTCTACATTTATGTAAGCTCAAATTTATATTCACAGGCTACAAAATGTTATTTAAAGTTCTTTACAACAGTGAATTGGAAAGGATACCTCAGATAATGCATGTCACAAAGCATTTGGATAGCCCAAGGAAATTTTTACTCTACCCTGCCCGTGGCCTTTTTTCCCTCTGCTATTTTCTTGTTCTGTATTTCAAGGCGCCCCTGGAAAATGTGCTTCAGCTTTTTAAACAGTGAAAACAATGTTATTTCTTTCTTTATGGTTATGGTGTCTCCCATGCTGTGGAGATCAGAACCATGGATATCTGTAGGCAGAGCACCCTGGTTCCTGGGGATCTCCTCATCTGTCTCCAGCTGTTGTTCCAGTTGCTCACTTCACTGTCAGCCTTCACTTTTTGTATTCCCTGATGAAAAATGCTTTCTGTGCATTACATGATTTCAGAACAGTCTGCAGCCCACTGTGCCATTCTAATGGGTTTTTTGGAAGTTCACAAACCACTTCAAGATTTCCCTCTTGACCTTTGTTCATTAATCAAGAAATGAGGCTTAGCAGAGTTCACTACATTATCCAAGTGTCTTTGTAGAAAATAGTCTATGCCTTGGTGGCCTTTGACCCTCTTCAGGAAGGATTTGCCCAGACTGATGGTGGATGAAATTGCTTTGTTACTTCTGTAGTTCTGCAGGGAACCTTTTTTTGGGTATTTTCATCAAGTCTCATTCCATGAATATCCATAAGACAGTGTCTCATGCTCTGAGCGTCTCTGCTGGTATGTTATCTTCCCTTAGTTGTAGTTCATCTGCTCTGGCAACTTCTAGCTAGTTGTCATTTGGCTAAACATTTGGTTCTACAAATTATTTATTTCCTTCAATCCATTATTTGTGTAAATATCCTGTCTGCACTCAGCCCATTTCATCATACCCACATCCCTTCCAATGATGCAAACCCATCCTTTCTGCACCTTTCTTAAGGTGCAGGCCTTAACCTGGACTTGCAGCTGAAAAATATTTCCAGTTCCAAATGGCCTGTCCCACTTGGATAGCTCTGAGCCTGAGGCCTGTTCATAGAACCAGCTTTGCCTATTGGTCTTCCCCAATCTCTTGGATTTCCAGGGAAAACATCTTCAATATTGAGAACTTCTTTAATGAGAACTTCTTTAACTTTCTCCTGCATCCAACATGGTTTACTGAACAGGCAGCAAGTGAGAGAGTGAGAGCCACATGCAACTGAAAGGTCCACTTCTTAAAAGCAGTAGAAAATTCTGCTGGTCCTTACTCAGTCAGGTTGTTCCTCGCTGGCTTTTGCATTCACCCTCCTGCAGACTGACCCAAATGCTGTTTGACAGCTGCTGAAGATGTGACAGGAACTGAAAAGCCACCTCCACCTGAGGTTCCTCTGTCACAGGAGCCTAAGGGCCTGCATTGACCCAGCATCTTATTTAGCAAGACAAAGCCTTGTTAACAGCATCTCAATTTTTGGTGTCCCCACTGCCCTTATTTTTAATTTGACTTATGTTGGGACCTCTTTGCTATCTGAAGTAGAACTATACCTGAGTATTTTACAAATATTATGGTTTTGGAGAAGCTTTTAGACTCTTTCCTTGGAAGATATGCAAAACCATGTAACAGTGATGCTACCAATAACACTGACCAAGAATTGGACAATGTTTAGATTTGTCAGAATGAGTAATTAATGAAATCTGGGAATGTAAAGGACTGCTGTTTGTGTGAGTAATAGCTTTCTGCAGATAGAACTCCACACAGGGTGTTTGCTCTTAGTTGTAGATATCTGAATTCCCTTTGGAGAAACTACTGCTGGCTTTATGGGGCATGGGGAGAAAATGGGTTGAATCCTGTGAATGCCTGGCTGAACACCCAGCTGACTGAGGCTCAGCTGTGCTTGCTCCTGAGGCATTTAATCTGTAACAAGGCTCAGACTTTCAAGTCTTTTATTCCTCCAGTTTACATATAAAACAAAATTTACAATCAGCTATTTTTATTTGCCTTTAAAGACCTGATTTGTATCTTTTTGATGTCAATGGGAGTTTCCCATTGGACTTCTAAACCAATGCTCAAAACCAAACATTTTTGAACTTTATTTTTGTTTAGTAGAATAAACAAAACCCCTCAGCTGAAGTCTGTGGGGACAAAGTCAAGTCCGTGCCAAATGCCCTAGAAACTTAATGTTCAATATTAGAACGCCCAATATGAATGGCTTTTCCCCCTTCTCCCCAAATATTTGGGTTTGCATAAGGGAGGAAAGTTCTGTGGGGAAAACTCTCCAATGCAGCCTCATGCCTCTCTCACGCCAGGCTCCAGAAGAGAACGCTGCGGGTACCGGATCCTGCGGAGCCACCGCAGCCCCGAGGATCGCGTGCATTGCCTTGGCAGGGGCAGGAAATACAACGAGGCAGCGACGCGGGTGAAGGAAATCCTGCTGAGCACGGGCAGCCCCGAGCAGTTCGTGCTGACGCTGCTGGAAGCGGAGCCGCCGCACGTGCTGGTCAGCAGGCCCAGCAAACCCTTCACCGAGGCCTCCATGATGATGTCCCTGACGAAGCTGGCTGACAAAGAGCTGGTGCACATGATTGGCTGGGCCAAGAAAATTCCTGGTGAGAAACTCGGGCTTGTTTTTGATTTGTTTCAGTTGGTGGTTTTGCCGTCAATGTGCCCTTTTTGGCTCTGAAGTGACAGGGCAGCACGGGAAGTGCGTGGTGTGAAAGTCAAGCTTTCTATGCTGCTGAGTAATGGGGAGTCGACTGCTTTCAGTAATTAACCTGGATGTTTTTTGATTTCGATGCAATATAGCCCATAACTTGCTGTCTGTTCTTACTCAAATACTTCTTCATTTTGCTACAAAGCAGAGGTGGTGTTGTATGTAATTTCTACCTCAGCTACAAATACTTGATTAAACCGATTTAGAAAGTTCATTTACCATCAAATTCTTTCCTTGAGTCCTGATAGAAGATTTCTGTCAAGTGAATAACCAAAGGGTGTCAAGTCCTGGGTGTCTGCAATCATTCCATTTGACAGAGCAGCTACACAAAAACATCAGCGGAACTCAGTATTGATTTCAGATTTATCATATGCACTTCTTCAAAAATCAGTAAGGGTTCTTTTGATTGTTGCCAACACTGAGAACATGCACTGCAGTACAACTGCCCGGAATGTCTCAAATATGTCCATGGCATCATGACAATCAGCCATTGAATTCCTCACAAACCAGAAATGGTGAGCATTTGCAGTTCCTTCTACGTGAAGTACCCACGACTAGAACAGGCAGAATAAATACTAAAAGTGAGCGAAAGCGTGGAATAATTGGTGGACTCATAGCAGTATGGGGCTTGATCCAGAGCTTCAGGCAGAGTGCACTGTTTGGTGCCAGCACTCCATGGATCCTCTCCTGGATTTTGTGCTGAAGGATTCAGAGCATGCTGGTGTGTGCCCTGCCCTTGCCATGGTGTGCACTGGAAAGAGCTGCTGCTGCTGGGGAACACACATGGGAAATGATGACAGGAACCCTTTCCCTCCAGAAACACGGTGTGGGCACAGTGCAGGAAGCAAACTTGGAGAAGAATATTTCATTTAATCCTTAAATTAAGAATTTAGTGGTCAGGGAAGCGCTTCCTGTTTCTAGGTCTAGGTGGAGTGGCTGACGTGCTTCCAGCTCCAGCTGGAGAGGAACACATCTCCCACGGGCAGAGCAGACTCAGACACTGTTAGAGGGTCCGAGTGTGACGGTTTTGGGGTGTGCAGATTCCAGGCCAGCAGCTGGGGAGGAGATGTTTGCACTCCAGAGCATCTCAAACCATGCTGGACATCTGCAAAGTGATGATGGTTTTGCTGTTAATGTGGGATGATTTAAAACTGAGAGCCCAAATCCTTTATCCTCACTTTTCCTGCCAAAAGAAACTCTGAAAATAACTGTGAAGTAAGTAACCATAAGGGGTTAAATGGTATCTATCATTATAATTTCTTATCTAATATTAAAAATGTGATTAAAATGTGCCATTTCAGAGGACTCCACTTAGTTATGGTTATCTGGTAGGAAGTGAATTGTGAAGAAAACCCACTCTTAGAAAATGACGTAATTTTAAGCAATATTTCACTGAGAAATATCCTCAACCCAACCTTTTCCATTATCTGATTATTATTAATTACTATTTTTTAACTCTGGGACTTTTTTAGAAAAACAAACCCACAAACTCAAACCCTCAGCCAATTAAGATTAACTATTTTTATTTTTTACAAGATCAGTTTCCAAACCAACCCAAATTTTGGCATCAGCCACTTTTAGTTTATTTTCAACATATGTCAGAAATAAAAACTTTTTCTTGGCAGTAAAAGAACTGTATGAAGAAAACCCATTGAAGCAATCAAAACCCTTCAAAACAGTTCCTGAGAATGCTGACACTTTCTAGTCTCTGTTTATTTTTTCTGATCACTCTTTTTACAGAGAACAGAAAAAACATTTTAGAGCAATTCCAAAAATAGAATGTTTAATATGCACCCATTTATAAATGACTCTGCCATATTACATGGCATTTGGAGCATTTACTTCAATGTGGATTGATTTTTTTTCATTAAAAAAATGGTGATAACTGAAGTTCAGGACATGGAATTTTGTTTTTCAAAAACTCATGCTTGAAGGTAATCATGTCCATCCCTGCCTGGCTCCTGGAGGTAACAACTTAGGAACAAATAGAGAGTTCTCGACTAATGGCCCAGTGAGCAGCAATTTTACTTTCTGAAAATCTGAATATTTGCTTTTTTGCACCTGGGTTAGAAGCCCATTTTAATCTCTAAGTTATTATTGGATATTATTTTGACACTTACTGGTGGTGAAAAAAAATTATTTTTCCTTATTGTATTAACAGTAAATTTTTGCCTAAATAGAAAAAAAAGCATGTTTATATTTTGTGAGTTTTTCATATTTAATATTTAATGACAGTATTGTGTTATTAATTTTACTCTGGGGCTGTATTTTTGTTCTGGACTTTCAGCCCAATGGATTTTTTTTTTGTTGCTGCTCAGTAAAATAGAAGCTGACATCTGGATTTTCTCCCCTCTGAATTCCAAGTATTTTAATTCTCGGTTGTCAGGCAGCAGAACACAGCTTCCATAATTGCTTTTTGCTTTGTTGACCTAGTCTTAAAGAGTTTAACATGATTCACTGCTGAACCTGTATTGGAAATCAGTAAGATGTAGTCACAATATCGAAATTTGGATTCATCATGCAGCCTAGTGTGTTGCTGACCAGAGCAGTGTGGTTTTTTTCTAGTTTTTACACATCCAGCACAAGTTTTTTTCCTTTGTCTGAGGAGTTTATAATTAAATGATAAGGAATAGAGCCCACAATCTAAAGGATGTGTAATACAGTCAGAGAAAAATTATTAGTTTAATGTAGTCTGGAAGAAATTAAATGGGGCTCCTGACACTGTAGTGAAAGCAGTGCTGGTTGTTTGCTGTCCTGGACCTTAGGAGCATGAGGTTATCAGGAAAAAGAGAAGGAGAGTCCTTCTAGCAGCTGTGCTCAATGGCCACAGCTCCTGCTGCTGCTGCTGCTGCTGCTGTAAGTTTAGCAGATGACATCCATGATAAATCTGGATGTCCAAGAACCTGCAGGTTGGTCTGATGTCTCGCTGAACTGTGAGAGTTTTTAAACCTGATAATTCATTGTTTGTGCTTGGGAAATCAGTACATGCTGGTGTAAACGTTTATTTCAATAGACTCTGAAATGTCTTTGGGCCCTTGTTTCCCAGGAAACTGACACTGCCAGGTTTTGTACTATTTCACACTTCCATGAATATTTTCCTAAAAGCAGTGTTAAATGATGAGTGTGTGTGGCAGATAATCTCTTCTTGGCTGTGTGCTCTCTAGTAAATTCTGTGGCAGTGGATCCAGCAGGGAAGGTACCACTCCTAGGCTTCTGTTAATCCTTGTAAAGGATTTGAAAGGCTGCACATCCAGCAATGATAAAAGTGAGCATTGCCCAGCTCATGCCAGCCCCCAGCTGTCACTGACTGTCTTCCAGCTGAGTAGTGTAGTAACATTAAAATGCATGAAGTGTTTGTATTAATTACTGACAGAGAGATTCTTCGGCAGCCCAAACATCCTGTGTGTATTTTAAGACCTCAGAAAACCGTGCAGAACTTCAAGAAACCTGTCTGCCATGGCCAGACTGTACAGATTTGTCACCATGCAGTGTCAGAGATGCCAGCTCATGGCACCTTTGTCAATGGCCCGACCTAAGGAAGCTCAGCTTTGAAAACTGTGGCTTGATCTTGTTTTTGATCGCTGTCATCACATCTGTATTTTCCTCCTTGACTGAGCAGTCTGTTTTCCCATTCATGTTTTGATAATTTACACTTCTGGTCTTATGGTTTGGAGTGCGTAAATTTTTTTTTTAATTATTTTTTTTATTTTTCCCCAGTCATCTTTTTTTTTTTTCTTTTTGCTGGGGAGGAGAAAAGCTGGGTTGTGACTGTTGTGACTGTCTCTGCCTTCTGGCTGTGCTGCAGTGTTATCTGAGTCCTTTCTATAAGTTCTGGAGAGAAATAAATCATAGAATCAGAATCATAGTCATGGAGTGGGTTGGGTTGGAAGGGACATTAAAGATCACCTTGTTCCAACCCTCTGCCATGGGCAGGGACACCTTCCTCTAGCCCTGCTTGCTCAGAGCCCCATCCAGCCTGGCTTTGAGCATCCCCTGCCCAGGGATGAGGCAGCAACAGCTGCTCTGGGCAACCTGTGCCAGGGCCTCACCCTCACAATATTTCTTCTCACATCTCTCCTCTTTTAGGATGAGAACAAAGCAGGTGATTCTGCAGCCATTTGAGTTTCACCAGCTAAATGGGACTAATTACACTAAAACACCACTCTGCTTTATTCCAAATATTTTGTGGAAGATGATAATAACACATATTTTTGTTCTATTTGAAATGGCAGCCTGGCACTTAGGATGTCAGTGCTCCCTTATCGTCACAACCCATAGTTCTTTCTAGTTCTTTTTTTGTTTCTCATATACTCATTTTTCTTTATCAAAACAGAGCATTTAACAAGGTGATTTATTTTATGCTATTTGCATCACTTTAGGCTTCATTGATCTCAGCCTCTATGACCAAGTAAGACTCCTGGAGAGCTGCTGGATGGAAGTTCTAATGATTGGTTTGATGTGGAGATCGATCGATCATCCTGGGAAACTGATTTTTGCACCAGACCTTGTATTAGACAGGTAAGAGGAATAAATTTCTTGAGAACACTTCATATTAGCATGTTTGAAGATGGGGTGAATTGTAAGAAGAAGAGGATTAAACATGGCAGATGTTATTCATATTTCATCAAACAATATAATTTACTTGTGCTTGTAACAATAATGTCCGAAGGTTCCACATCCTTACAGGGCTTAAGGAATGCAAAGCTTTAAAAGCATCGTTTAACTTGTAAATTCCTGAACTCCTGTAGCACTGAGCGAGAAGTTTCTCTGCGTTTTTTCACATCTTTTGGTGGTTTTGTTCCCTTTGTTCCAGGTCTCTAGATGTCAAAACTGTCAATACAACAACACAAGGCATTACATTGTCCATTTGTCCCTACCTCCCTCATTAAAAAGATATAGTGTCAACAATATTTTAATTATTTTAAATAGGTTTCCTGCCTGGCTTTGTTTCTGCCACTACAGCAGGCTTCATGGTTAGCTACAATAGTGAACACTGAAGCACCAGCCAAGAGGGATTTAAAGACCCCTAGCTTGCTTTTGAATACTAAGAATATTTTTTCTCTGTAATGTTACATCATCTTCTCTGTAAAATTACAGCAGGGCGTTTTCAAGTTTAAAGATCATTTCTCCATAGCATCATGTACCAGGAAGGAAGAACATGGATTAGAAAGGATGTTTTTCTACAGAACCTTAGAAGGATTTGACCTGAGCTTCACATTAGTAAAAAGTCAGGAGAGCAATCTACTCTCATGGGTAATCTTAAAATGTCTTTCTGCCTTTTCAATCTGTGAAAATTCAGATTTGCACCAGTTATATGACTTGCAATCAATAATTATTGTTGTAGATACAGAGAGGCAAAATTGACTAATAAGAAAAAAAATTAATTTATAAAACAGATAAAATAAATATTATCTGCTCATATAAAATTCAATGGAAGGACATGCTGCACTATTCAGTGTAATGATCAGAAACTGATGAAAATGTATGATACATTTAATTGCTCAAGAGTTAATATGTGTTGAATAGAGCATTTCTTCATTTCCTCAAGACATGGCAGAGTGGGAGCTTACAGACGTCTGAGCATGCTGTAATTTTATTCAGGACATCCTTATATGAACCTGGTCTGTAATGTGATTGTTTTTATCTTAGTTGAACTTAGAATCCTAGAATGGTTTGGGTTTTCTTAATAGTGACCTCATTCTGCCCCCCTGCCATGGGCAGGGACACCTTCCACCAGACCAGGTTGCTCAAAGCCCCATCCAGCCTGGCCTTGAATGTTCCCAGAGCATCCAGAACTTCTCTGAGCAACCTGTGCCAGCATCACAGTCAAGAACCTCTTCCTAGTCTCTCATCTATACCTGCTCTCTTTCCATTTGAAGCCATTCCCTCTTGTCCTGTCCCTCCTGGCCCTTGTCCAAAGCCCCTCTCCAGCTCTCTTGGAGCCCTTGTAGGCACTGGAAGGAGCTCTGAGGCCTCCCTGGAGCATTCAGAAACATTTCATGCGTAAACTTTGCAGACAACATTTCTCTGGAACTTCTGTCCTTGTTTTGAATCTGGCAGCTGCCTGTCCTTCTCTAAAGCTTAATATTCTTTGCTCTGAGGAACACAGGAAACTGGGCAATAAAAAATACTTTTTGCAGGCAGAACCTGCTGCCCCTAGGTGGTGTTACCTGCATGTTCCTGCCTCCACCTGAAGGCTCAGCACCTTTCTCTTGGGATCCAGTAAATTTCTTTTATTCTCCTGCACTGGTGTGCTCAAATCTGTCTTGTCTTAAAAACTTTACAGAGAAAAAAAATCTCCTGTTTCAAAGAGTATAAGAAGCCTCCCTTTGAGTACTGTTGTCAAGGAGTTTATTCACTTTTTTGGTCCAGTATGTATAAAACAAAAGTAACAAAAAAACCAGAACAGCAACTTCAGTAGTTTGAACTTTGCCACTGCTGAATTTTAAACAAATAGGAATTATTTGTGTGGGGTGTTTTTTCAGATCTGAAAAGAGGACCACTTCTCGTATCTAAAATGGAGAAAGTTGCATTCTGTAAATGCAAATATAAAGATAGCCAAGCCACAAAACCACCAAAACCCCAAATACCTTTCAATACCTACACAGAAAAAAGTGCCAGGAAATGGGGACAATAGTTTTATTCTTTAAAAATGTCTTGTTTTTTCAAGCAACTTATTTTAGGAAGTCTTTCTTTTTTACCAAGTCCTGAGGTCTCCATTAGGTACAAACATCATGTTATTGGTTGTGGTTAACTCCTTGTGAAGCTCATCTGGAAAATTATTCAAGGTGGTACTGTGCCCTGCACTAAAAGATTTCAAACTGATTATCTAGAATTATACAGACTGAGAGGATACAGAAATATGAACACACTTCTGGTCAATCCTATTTGCACTTTAATGAGAAAATTAGTTTCTTATAAATGCTGACCTTTCATACCAGTGTAATTTTCAATTTAAATTTCATGATAGAGCCTTTTAAATTCTCCCAAAGATGAGATAAGATAGGCCTTTTGCAGCCTCCTTCATGCTTTGAATTTTATCTGTCTAAGTCAGTTCCATAATTCTAGTTTTTTGGTAACATGTTGAATGTGTTTTCCTAGGGACGAGGGGAAATGTGTAGAGGGAATTTTGGAGATCTTTGATATGCTCCTGGCCATGACCTCGAGGTTCCGAGAGCTGAAACTGCAGCACAAGGAGTATCTGTGTGTCAAGGCAATGATCCTCCTCAATTCCAGTGAGTATGTGCTTGGCTCTAATACTCACCAAATGGTACCTTTTATTTTGAGGGTGGCTGGGAAATCAGCCTCAAAAAACCCAAAATATCAAATGATAAAGAAAAACTGTTGGAAGAGAATAATAAGAAAGGACTTGTCTCTGATGGACTGTAAAGATTTTTATTCAGGAAAATTCTAAGCTGTATCATTTGCTGTACTTAGGGGTTGTGTCCTATTCTAAGAACTGCTTGAAAGACCCCAAGTTCTGATAGCTTCTCACAAGGTGGGGCTCATGGCTCAGGCTGTGGATCTGTCCTTTTGAATGGGAAATTTTGGTCCTATCTCTGTGGATCTTGGTCATGTGTAAAGTTGCTGTACAGCCCTACAATGAAAGCCTTAATTCTTAACTCTGGTAATTCTAGTAATACTGGTTGCTCAACTGAGTGATGATTAATGGGGCTTAAATGTTCCTGTTTAATGGTAATGAGTTTGTTGGAAACGATTGGAAGTACTCAACAGTTGTGCAAGATGAGTTTCAGGGCAGGAGCTCTGCTTTGCAGCCTCTCACACAAGATGTTTGCTAGTTTAGGGCAGCCTGCAGTAAAAGTTATTCTTTTCCCCAGAACATTTTGCAGTCAATATTGACCAAAAAAAATCCCTCAACAAAATAGCTGCTAAACTATTTACATTTATGGCTTTCAGCAAGAAGCTGCTGCATAATTCTTAATCCAGTACTGAAGGGGAAGAGTTCAGCTGCAATCCCACTTGTCCACCCACTTGTTTGGGTTGGAGTGATGATCTGCTGGAGGGTAGGAAGGATCTGCAGAGGGATCTGAACAGGCTGGATTGATGAATCAAGACCAACAGCAGGAGGTTCAACAGGACCAAGTGCTGGGTCCTGCACTTTAGCCACAAAAACCTCCTGCAGTGACACAGGCTGGGGAAACAGTGGCTGGAAAGCCATGATGATGATGAGAGAAAATGAGATTTCATCATGATGATGATGATGAGAGGAAATGGCCTCAAGCTGCACCAGGAGCGGTTTAGATTGGATATTAGGAACAATTTCTTTGCCAATAAGGATGGTCAGGCATTGGAACAGGTTGCCCAGGCAAGTGCTGGAGTCACTGTCCCTGGAGGGATTTAGAAGATCTGGAGATGTGGCACTTGGAGATGGGGTTCAGTGATCACTGGATCAAAGGTTGGACTTGATGGTCTTAAAGGTTTTTCCAGCCTAGATGATTCTGTGATTCGGTGGATGCCCCTATTTCAAGAGACAGCAAAAGCTGCTCTTTTTTTCCTTAAAATACCCACAACAAAAAAACCCAGCCAAAACCCCCAACCAAACTCCACATTAATCAGCCATATTTTCTTCAAAGTTCATGTCTCAAAACGTCTGTCCTTTCTCTTCTTCTACTCTCTTTTTTTGACAAAATTAATAATTTGCCCCTAATTTTCAGGGTGTTCTAGAGCTCTGTCCTTCCACAGGCATCTCTGGAGGGACTGTTGAGATTTTTTCTTTCCCTTGTCCCAGGTCGCTTCTGCTTTTTTAATAATGTTATTGTGTGTTTCCAGACCTTCCTAGAAATGACTTCTTTGTTTCCTTGTCTATACCTCCAAACCTCTTTAGTTTTGTTTTTGCATTGTTTTTGCTGACTTTCAAGTTTTCTCAGTGCAGACATGTGCTTTATTATGACACCCTTAGTGATCTGTAGGGAGACCATGACCAGCTGGGTCGCTGACATGTTTTCCTCCCTCCCTACTACATACTCAGGGAAAAAGGGTTTTTTTTCAACAAGAAGGGATTAGACCAAGCATAATATTATAGCTTATAATTGTTAAAAAAACAAGGTTTAGGGAAAAAAACCCTGGAGAATGGAGAGCATGTCACGACCTGACTGAAGGGTCTATGTGCAACATGTCTTGGGAGGATTTGGGAGAACTGGTTACTTTGCAAATGGTAGGGACATCAAATTCAAGCTTGATGAGGCATATGGAGCATCATTTGTACAGTCTTGAGGGGGATGCCAGGGAATGTATAATTTCTAATTGTGTTGTAATATTACATATTAAAAAAATCTACAGTCATAGCTTTTTTTTCCTTCCTCATTAGCAGCAAATATATCTTCTTCTCTGGTTAGGCATGTTCCCCCTGTCAGCAGAGGAACCTGAAAGCAACAGGAAACTGCACCACCTGCTCAACGTGGTCACAGAGGCCTTGGTATGGGTTATTGCCAAGAGTGGGATCCCCTCACAGCAGCAGACAACTCGCCTGGCCAATTTGCTGATGCTCCTCTCCCACGTCAGACACGCCAGGTACAGTTTACAGAGTGCATGTAACACCTGTGTTATGTTAGTGTTTGTTTATTCCAGCAAAAAAGAGGTGGCTGGAACTCCAGAGCACTCCTGAGGGAATCCTGGTGCTGTTCTTCACCTCTGTCACTGTGAGGGTTTCTTTCCTTCCTAGCACGACAGAACAGGCAGTAGACTCAAGTGCTTGCTGGCACTCAATAATGTGATGATATTAAAATGCTTTCTTAACCTTATTACATTAAATTATTTAATATGTGTCTGCCTGAAATGTTTAACACAAATTGAGCCTTTCAGAAAAGCAAACTACCCAGCATTAAAACCCTTCCATTCAAAATGAAAATCTGTTCCAAAATGAATCTGCACTGTGGGCTTTGGTAGAACAAAGCGGACTTGCGGGGGCAAGTTTTTCCCAGACCACATTTGTTGTCTTTTATGTGGAACCACAGAGATTTACAGACTCATGCTACAGCAGTGTCAGGCTCCTGTTTTTTCTGTGGGAAGTGGCTTCAGTTCCTGGACCTCCTTGAGAGGTTCATCTATGCTTGTGGTACAGCAGGCTGAAATGCAGATCCTACAAAGGGAGGATTTTCAGTCTGTTTGTCATTTTAAATTATTACCCAGAGGCCAGGTATTGACTAAGTTGTCTCATGGCTTGACTTTGGACTGTGTGTCCAGGGAAGAGGTCCTGGGGCAGGGCTGGAGAGCACAAAGGCAAGCTGGGCACATCTATAGGGACACTGAAAAGGGGATGGCAATAAGCTTCCTGGGAGAGCAAAGGGCAGCAGCAGGGACCTGATGGTGCTGAAAGACAGCTTTTAACAGTCAGTTTGTGGACTGAGGATGAGTTTGAGAGCTGACCTTGCAAAAGCTCCAGCACCAGCCAGAGCTGAACCTGTCTCATGGCTCTGATCTCTGCCATCACCTCGATTGTGCTCTGCTATGTGACTCCACAGCGCAGCTTTGCAGGAGCTGTTCTGGCATTCTATGAACAAACATCAGGAATCCTTCCGAAATTTTTATATTTTCTCATTAAGCCAAGATCCTTTATGCTGTGTCTCCCTCAGCCAAAGTCTGGAGGCTGCTTGTTGTGTGTCCTGTCCCCTTTAGGTTGCTCGGTGCTGGGCAGTAAGTTAGACTTTGTTATGGAAATAATTGAGAGCTGAGTGTGGGACAGGGGCTGCAATTTCTTCTTGCCCATTAACATATTCATAACTCTTGAATTGTAGCAGAACCTCATTTACCTGGAAGCATTGCCCCCCTCCCAGCCCAACCTACCAGCTCAGCTGCATGCTGGCATTCTGCTGGGATGGATTTGGTGTTGAGCAAGCACCCTTAGATCTCAACCCCAAACCTCTGAGTGCATTTGGAGTATAAATATGTGTGACTGCAATGGCAATAGCCATTTTTAGTCCAAACCACGATACAGAGCTGAGTGTTCAGGCTAGCAAGCTGTCATTGTATTTTAGTGCATAACAGAAAGATTAAGTTTAAAGTCTGCAGCCACCTGCAAGATCCTCTCAGTGGACATGCAGAGAGTAAACAAAGTGCCTGAATTTGGCTGGGTTATTAGGTCTTTCTACTAAGCCAGGTAGGAGAGGTAGCCAGTCATTAGTAAACTGTATGTTGTAAATCTGCCTTTTGCATAAAGCTTCTGTATGGGGCCTCCCATCTCTACAGCATCCAGGAGGTTTTTCCTTTTATTTCAATAGGGTTGGTACATCTGAATTATTTCCTGAAAGAGTTTGTATGGTGTAAAACAAAACCTGCTTCTCTAAGTAGTAGAACATTCAGCCTTAAAGTATTGGGGTGCTCTTACTGTTGCTAGTGGTAAGTGATCTCAGGGACTACAGTATTTAAATCCTCTTAAATCCAAACTAAAAAAGGGACTTTCTTGAAACCATGAGTATTTTTTTCTTCTCTGCACTGTTGGAACCAGACTGCTGAGTTATTTTCTGTTCTCATGCACAGTAACAAGGGAATGGAGCATCTCCTGAGCATGAAGTGTAAGAATGTGGTGCCAGTGTATGACCTGCTGCTGGAGATGTTGAATGCTCACACTCTCCGAGGGCAAAGGAAGTCCCCAGCCACACACCCTGAGTTTGGCCCACTGGAGCAAATGGAGCCTGGAGACAGCCTGAGGAGTGGGGCACCCCAGTAATTGTGGCCAGACCTGGAAATGTGAGGCTTTTTCAGAGCTGTGGGAGAAAACAGAACTGTTGTGATGGGGCTGCAGAAGTGTGACCTAGAGTGAGTTCTCATCCCTTCTGGATTTGCACATCGGTGTCTCGGGAGGGGCTGCGGGGCGCTCACCTCTGTCTGTGTTTCTGACATTGCAACAGCTGCACTGCTAGAGTGCCTTTTCTGAGACTCTGCAAAAGCACCTTATGAAATCAAGCCTCAGAACAGCCCTGTGGGACAGGGAATTGTTGCCTCTCCTTCTCAGAGGCACAACTGAGAGGAGGAGGTAAAGGGACAGGTTTGAGATGGCAGAAGAAGCTTGGAGAAAGCACGTTGGTCTCTGTCTCCCAGAGCAAGACTTTTAAGCACTGACTGAACAATGTCCTCTTTCAGCATGGGAGGTGTGAAATGTAGAAGAGCATCGTTTGGGACAGATGTTTACCTCTGTGTGCTGGTCCCTGGGGAATGCCTGCTCTGCAGCTGATCTAGATAAAGTGTGGAGATACGATGTGAAGGAGCTTACTCTCAAATATGCAATGGCTGCAAGGGCCTTCCTTTGAAGGTCATTTGAAAAAGCTTCTAGGGTCAGTTCAGAGCCTTTGCAGAAAGTTTAAATTGATCTTAAGTTTGTATTTTGTGAGCCTGTTCTTAACACTCACATTAATATCTGCTTATAATTCTTCAGTGCTTTAAGCAATGACCAAATCGTCTGAATATTTCAGTTAATGCTGACCTTTGAAATGTGTTTTGTCTGTGAGATTATCATGTTGTTTTATATATTTATTAATGATGTTAAATCTATTCTAATAATTAAGTACAAGAAGTTGCTCTGTGAATATTAACTGTTTGTATTTGTACATGAACTGCTGATCAGGCCTTGTGAAACCAGCTAGAAAAAAAATCTTCCCACCCCTTTGGTGTGTGGAATTACATCCTGCCCACCCAAAACCTCTTGCAGGGGGTGAGGCACTGGATGGGAACATGGATGGGGATCTGTTTTTGTCTGCTGCCCTGAGGTTTGCTGCTTGCTTATTCTCAGCATGCATGGCACCTTGTGCTGTGGTCTTCATATCTTTATAGGAGCCCTCAAAGAGCGAGGATGGGGATAATGGCAAATGTAAAGATAATGTAAAGATGGGGATAATGTAAAGCACTACTTTGCTTTGCAAGTGTGATGACTTGTTTGAATTACACTGAAGGTGTAGTGGTTTAAACTTCCTTTTTGTGCTGATTTCTGCATGTGTTTAAGCTGCACTGAGTAAAAAAAAAGGGATAAAAAGGCCTGGCTGATGACCTCAGAGATCAGCAGGGTGGCATCATTCATTCTGGTAAATGTCTCTCTACATGGAAACATTTAAATATAGCACATGCATGTTCTGGGCATTATGGTAAAATAAATTGGGATCACACCAAAAGTCTATTTTGAGCCAATAAGTCTTTTGCATTAGGGATTTTGATTAGTATGCCATTTGCATATTTTGAATATTAGTCAAACCATTAATCTTGATGGTTTTTTAAAGCCAAGGACAGTATTTTTTATAGGAGGTTTTCAGTGAGTTACACATCTATTGTCTGTTTTGAACTTGTACTATACAAACCAGATGCTGCTGCTGATCTAAATTTTTACTCTCTGCCTTTTTATTGTTTTTAAGAAACTGTAATATAGCAGTGTCCTTTTAAAGATGTGCAACATTTACAATGAAAAAAAAAAGAAAAAAAAGTGAGTACAGTCTGGAATTTATTAGTACTTTCATTTTGATAGATGTTTTGCTGTGAAACAAACCTGTCTTAGTATTTCTTGGGCTTGATTGTGTTCTGGCCTCATTGCCTGTTGTCTTGCTCTTTCTCTGATTTTCCTTACCCTGGTTTAATCTTCTGGTTTAATACAGTTTTTCAAAGAAATGTTTAAGTGATTTGTTTGTTTGTTTTGCTTTAAAAACACTGAATTTATGTACCATCTTGGAACAAACCTTTTGAAGAGAAACTGGGAAGGACTGGGTATAAATAATGAAATGACCTTCTAAATGGAAATCTGCTGTAGATTGACTCTGTAAAAGGGATATGCTGCAGTTTTGTGCTATGTGGTGATGTTCATATATGTTGCTATTAGTACAGTGAAAATAGGAAAATGTGATTTTAACCTACTTTTTGTCTTGTTGAACGTAATTTTATTAAAAGTTACTAACAGTGTTTTAAAATGGGCGAAAGTCAACAGCTGTGGAGTCTGGATTAATGTAGCTGTGTTCATCCTGGGGTGAGGAGAAGATGCTCATCTCCAACAGCACAGGGAGGTGTGTGGCAGTGACTGAACGAGGGTGCCTGGGTCTCTTTAGAGAGATTTTGGGTTTGTCTCAGGTCTGTCTGGGTCCCCCAGACTGTCCCAGATGTGGATTCCTGGTGTGGACATCCCGGCCAGCCTTGAGCAGAGCTGTCACACCGTGCTTCCATTTGGATATTGGATATTTTCCAGGCTCAGTGTGGATGAGTGGGGTGCCTGCAGGGGCTCTGAGGAGGGGCTGTTTTATGGCTTTCCTTCACTGCTTGGCTGAACTCAGCTTCTGCTGGCACCTGCAGAGGTGCTGCAGCTGCTGCATGGAGAAATCATGCTGCAGTTCTGATGTTCAGAGAGGTGAGCAAGCCTGGCTCAGGCAAGAGGGACAATTGCATGAGTTTAAAAAAAAAAAGGAAAGACAAAAGTAAGGAAGGCCAAACTTTTTAACAGCACACATAAGGAAAACAAGCTGAGCTTCTGCTCTCAAGTCTGGAACTGAAATCAGATGGTAAAACAATCTGGGCTGTTTTTCTTTCTTTTCTCTTTTTTTTAAAAGAAATGTGGTTTCAGACAGGTGAAATGCTTTGTCTCCAGGAATGTGAGACTTTTTCCACATCTCTGTCTTCCTTCAAATGACCTATTTTTGGTGCTGTTATGCTGCCAAACAGAGAGTGTGGGGGAAAGGTATGTAGATGTGTTGAAACATTCTCCCTTGAGATAGTGCCCAACAGGGTAAGTGCTCCTATAAAATAGCAAACTAAGGTCAGCAAACAAAGCATTTGAAGATTTTTTTTTGAAAGAAATATGCATATTTCCATAGTCATCTTATGTCAATTCCTTGCTGACTGAATGATAGATGTATACAGGGATCATCATGATGAAAGGAGAGCATCTTTTTAAGTGTTCTAAGTGCTGGAATTTTTAATTTTACTCTTGATGAGCTGGGGTGTATGAAAGATATTTATTGTATTTGCATCATTACAGTTTAGCAGAGCCTAAAAATGCAGTGATCCCAGAATGTTGCCAGTTGATCCTATTGGAGCTGTCACCAGTGATCATCCTCTTCTGAGGTAAGAATTTTTGTCTTGTTTGGACTTTTATCATTGAAACATGGAATGGTTTATGTTGGAAGGGACCACCTCCCCTGCCATGGGCAGGGATACCTTCTACCAGCCCTGGTTGCTCAGAGCTCCATGGAACCTGGCCTTGAACATTTGCAGGAAAGGAGCATCCACAACTTTTTTGGGTGACCTGTTTCACTGTCTCAACACCTCCACTGTGTTCTGTCACTCCATGCCCTTGCCAAAAGTCCCTCTCCAGCTCTGTTGTAGCCCCTTCAGGTCCTGGAAGCTGCTCCAAGTCTCGCTGGAGAGCTTCCCTCCCTGCAATGATTTCTACAGAGGCTGGGCAGGTGTCTCCAATCCACCCCCCACCCTCCATTGCATCCCCCCTCAGAGGTTCTGGCTGCAGATTGTGGGTGTGGAAGTTTTGAACATGCCAGCTATGTTCCAGCCAGGGAGTAGCAGCTGCATTTTACCCTGTTGGGTAACTTCTCATTTTCCTCTAAGCTTACCCCAGGCCATCTTCTCACACTTCCATACAGTCAGGACTAGATACCATGGAAACACCTTTGCCATCATCACCATCCATCTCAGAAAAGATGGTTTGACATCACTTAGGTCCTGTGAGGTAATGGGTCAGCAAAACAGTTAAGATGTGGTCCTCTGTTGTGCCAATCCAGTGCCCAAACCAGTTCTAAAGAGACTTCTGCAAGTGGGAGCATGAAAAGCAAGTGGATTGCTACAATATGGAATATAAGTATTACTGACATTCATTTTTTACAGTATTTTGCTACTAAAGTGAAGTGTGGTATGTTAAATGGCACTTTGATAGCTGACTTTATTTATGATGTGTCTTGAGAGATTATTATGTGTGTTGAGGGAGATTATTTAACTCTATCTTTACATTTAGGAGCCACCTAAACTCCTCATGCATCGCTGAGTGTTAGCGATTTCAAAGATAATCACGAAGAAAATGAGACTGCTTTGCTATAAAAATGTCAACATTTGCTGCCACTGCCTCAACAGACAAAACCTTCTTCACTCATCAGCGTCACACAGGAACTGGCATAGCCATTACCAGTGCTTCCTGCACATCTCCTATGCCTGTTTTCCATTAAATGTTTTGTTCTGAGTCCTGTCATTTTAGTTTCAACATTTCACTCTCTGCGAGTTTGTAATGGAAATGACTGAAAGTGGTGCCTTTTAAAGCACTTTTCATGTTATGGTAATGTGAAAACAACCCCACAACACCCCAGCCCCTCTCTTTCCCCC
Source organism: Anthoscopus minutus (assembly GCA_013399455.1). Lineage (NCBI taxonomy): Eukaryota > Metazoa > Chordata > Aves > Passeriformes > Paridae > Anthoscopus > Anthoscopus minutus. The sequence goes on from VWYI01027957.1 coordinate 93,255, forward strand.
AGCTGTCTTTAGTTCTGTGAACTGATGGTATTTGTTTGCTGCTGTGTTTCATGCAGCTATGGATTGGTGCAGATGGCTAAACAGGCATCATGAAATGAAAATATATCGCTTTTTGTTCATTTCTCTTTGGAACTGAGCTCAACCTGATCTCATGAGCAGTAATGTGTTCAGTGACTGAGGGACACCTTCCACCACACCAGGTTCCTCCAAGCCCCAACCAACCTGGCCTTGAACAGTTCCAGGGATGGGGCAGCCACAGCTTCTCTGCACAACTTATTCCAGCACCTCAGCACGCTCACAGCAACGAATTTCTTCCTGACACCTAATCCACCACTGCCCTTTGTCAGTTCAGAGCCATCACCCTTTGTCCTGCCACTACAGCCCCTTGTAAAAAGTCGACTCCAGCTGTTTGGTCCCCTTTAGGTACCAGAACTTTCTCTAAAGTCTCTCTGCAGTCTTCTCATTGCATTGACTGTGCTGGAGGGGGGAAGGTCTAACTAAAAAGAGACTGAGGGCTCATCTCATTGCCAAAAAACAAGACTTCAATTCAAAACCAGCTTTGGCTTGGTTTGATTTCTCAGTGCACATGCACAATCACAATGGGGTTGTGCTTGCTCTCACTTCTGCATCTGCCCTCTCTTTAAAATATTTTTTTTTCCTTCCCAGGCCACTAACAACCCAGTCCTGAGAGAGATGATGACACAAAGAATATAAAATGACTTGTTTAAAGCAGACTTCAGTGTCAGCCTACAGTGCAGTGATTATAATCAATTGGAAATAAAACTATTTAAAATAGGTGTGGAAGAAAAAAGATTTAAGCTATTTCCCAGACATTTTTTTTCTATGACATTTTGAGATAATTTCCTGAAAGCTCCTCTTTTTATATATTACTTCAGCTCAACAATTTGATATAACTGTTCATAATGAAAGGAAATTGTAGGCTATGAAATTTTCCTTAGACCTTTTAACATTGTTCAATTTTTTTCCCCTGCACAGGTTCTTTAATGGAAGAAGAACTGAATATCACATCAGCAACTGCCTATTACTTCTTGGCAGAAAGGTCTTCATGGGCATTTGTGACAACCTGGCAATGATGGTTAGAGCTGGCTCACTTCTACAGAGGAAGAAACTTAAATGAGCTCCATCTTTAAAGTAATTGCTTTGAAAATATAATTATTGCAGAGGGAGAGAGGACGGTGTGTGTGGCTGTGTGCAGGGGATGAGTGGGATCCATCTCTGGATACAGCCCCAGTGGGAGAGCTGTTGGTGCTGGAGCACAAGTCTGGCACCTCAGCACAGTCTATGAGTTTAGTTTAATATCCCACAGTGGGTTTGCCACCATGGCTGGTAAAAAGCTCTCTGTTAGTTTGGCCATTCTGTGAACATCAGGACAAAACAGTTTGCTTCATAAACCCCCTGCCAGAAGAGCAGAGTCAGCAACCACCAGTGGTGACAAGTGTAGAAAAGGTGGGAGAACTCTCCCAGGCTAATCAGAGACCTTATTTTCTACAGGTTAGAAATCAGGTTAATTCCTGGGTCATTTTCACTGCAACACACAAAAAGCTTTTGACCAAAGCCCTTATCACTACTGCAGCGAGCTCTCCTTCATATGTATTTCCCCACTCCTGCACTCCCACTATAGAAAGCCTGTTCCAGACTGGGAAATAGTTCAGCATTTCAAACTAGTAATAAGTATTAATTGGTTCAGCTTTGTATTCTTCCTCCAGGAAATCAGTTGCAAAGGAAAGGATCTGTGCCACAGAACACATGTCCCACTGCTGCATTTGTCATCTCCCACTCTGACAAGCAAGGGAGTGAGTGGCTGTGCTTCTTCCAGCACCACTCTGCCAGCAGGCACAGAGAATGACTCTCCCAGGAGTGGAGGGAGCAGCACTGCTGGAACATGAAGCTGGTGCCCACCACTAGACACACCCACAGTCCTGCAGACATTGGCAAAATTTTAATGACAGTACTCAAACTGTACAACCGAGGGGCAGTGGCAATGCTGACTGTACACAGTGTTTCTCCAGCCACCGACCACACGCCAGTTTCATTTTAAAAACAAAGCTTATAAAAATGCACAATTCTCTCCCAAGGTACTGTACACTATTCAGCAGGTTCAAAACTGAAAAAAAAACTTTTCATTAAAAAAGTCATTGCACTATTTGTATACATCAGGGATAGTCTACATAATCATGTTCATCTAGAAAATATGTGCATTATAAACCATTTCCATGCAATGCAGCAATTCCTTATTTCAAAGGTGGTATAAAAAGACAACACAGCAGTCCTAACCACTAGAACACTTTATGTCAAACAAAACAAATGTGCATCATGATACTGAACGTGTTAGATGAATAAAATACAATAACAAAGATTCAAAAAGATGCAATTTCTTTGTTTCCACCAAGTGACTACAGTACCAAAAGATACAAGTAACGTGAAGTGTGTGTAGAAATCATGTTAAATGAAGTCCCTCTTCACCTGCTTGTTTGTCATGCTAACCCAAGACAGACTATGTTTAAGATTACTGTGATGTCGTTTCTGCATCTAAGAACTCAGTATCCAAACACCTTGCTAGCTTAAGAGCACTGCCCATATAAAATAGTGTATCTATTGCATCAAAGTATAAAGTGTGTTGCTTACAGTTTAAAAAAAAATCTATAGAAAAAGTTTTGTTTTCCGTACAAAAACGCTGAAATTTTGTCAAGATATACATTTTGAGATGTGAATCTCACTGCTTGACTGATGCTAGAGCAGCATGGGAGAAAAAAAAGCACCACCCAAGAGTGTTTTGGTGTGACTGCAGGGTGTCCTAGGTCGGGGGGGGCCCGTTGGTGTAGCGCAGCATGGGGTAGAAGGAGCGGGCGAAGTTGTTGGCCTGGGTGCAGCTGTAATCTTCCTCAGAGGAGGGGATCATGCAAGCCAGGAGCAAAAGCAGCAGGAAAAACAACTGGAGAGGTAAAGCTGCTCGTAACACTCGGTAGAAGAAAGAGGGAGACCGAGGGTTTGCCTGCACAGGTTGTGGATGGCTCTCGCTCCTGTAAAGGAGAAGCAAAGAACAAACAACAGGCACTTCAGGGTTTGAGTTAAACAAGTTGTTTTTAACCTATTTTCAGCTTCAAACTTAACTTTTCCCAGGAGGCAAACAGACCATTCCAAATAGGTGCTGAAGCACCAAGGAAAGACATCAGTCACACTGATGAGGTTCTTCTCTGCCCTGGCATTACTGAGATCTCCCCTTTGAACAGGCAATGGACAGGGGGTTAAGTTCTCCCTTTGCCCTTCGTGGTCTGTTTGTATCAAGTGGCTCTCAGGGGCAAGTTTATTTTCCCCAGACATGCTGGTGGAATTAAAGGAGGATATAACCTAGAATATCACCCATTTGGCACAAAAAATATTTCCTCAAGCTTGGGCTGCACATCACTGGAGAGGTCCTGGAGCAGGTGTGCTAAAGGAAACCATTCCCCAAGGAGCAGCCCAGAGCTGGTAGGTAAAGGGGACTCTACATAAAGCAGAAATCACCTCCACCCATATGTCAGCCTACAAGGAACAGGTGCCCAGATTTCTGCTGGCACACAGCTCTTCTTTGCTATATTTACTATTTTTCAAGCTCATCTCTGCCATATTCACTATTTTTCAAGAGACCAGGCATATATAAAAATATTACCTTGTGCTGCTGCCATTCCTGCCATCCGCAGTTCTCCTGAGGGCCATCTGTTGAGAGAAATAGCTTTTAGTATCCAGGTTTCAGAAACCACAAGGAATTTCTCTGAAAAGATAGCTGTAGACTTTGAGGTCCAATTGTAAATGCTGTAATAAAGTACATGGACCTAAAAAGTAAAATGATTGTGCTTGAGGAACTTCCACACTAAATATGTCAAAATACACTATATGCTGATAGCAAAATATTAGAAAAAGGATACTTGCCTTCTTCACAGCAGGGCTGGATTTCTCTTCCTCTGGATTATAGATTCCTGAGTCCAAGTCATCTGGAACTAGCAGGAATGTTTTGGTATCCTAAAAGATAACATCACCTTCCTCTTTAAAATGCACATTCAAAACTGACAATAAATTAAGTGGAATGCACCACCTTTCACTGCCTCTGCAGGTGCACAGCTCACTGCCCCTTCACATGAGCATAACCAGTTCCCCAGAATAAAGAAATGTTTTACAGTGCCCAGCCTGAAGGAATTACAATGGAATGGGTACATACAGGTATTAACTTGAAAATATCTCTGACAGGCCTCAGGATAAGCAGCCCATTTTGCTATGAACTCCTATGTGTTCATTACACACTCCTAGCCTGATACCTGGTTTGGATCACCCAAATTCAGGTTGGAAGGGACTTCAGGAAGTTCATCTAGTCCTGACCAAAGACCTGACCAAAAACCTTACTCAGAGCTTTATCCTCTCTGCTCTTCAAGCCACTCAAGGACAGAGGCAGCACAACCCCTCTGGTATAACACTGTACTAGCCTTGGAGTGCTGAAGTTGTTGTTACAGCCAGAACTGTTCTTGTTACACCTTATGAAGGCGGAAGTACTTAAGCTTTAAGTCATTTTTTTTATGAATACCTTCACTCTTAATATGCTATTTCTTTCCAGTAAGGAAGATCTACAAATGAGTATTTGAATTCCAACTCACCAGATTCCCTTGTATTGCTTTTAAGTCATGAGAGACTTGTTCAATCAGCTGTTTCAGTTTTGTTCCAATTACATGGACCTTCTCTTCCTCTTCAATGTAATCACCATCTGATTTCAGCAGCAGGTAAGCAGTGAGCTCTTGGAGGGAGTTTACATCAAGCTGTTGCTCCAGCAGCTCTTTTTCCAGTTGCTGAGAATAAACAAACAAAAAAACAGCACAACAGAATGTTACCCACAACTTCATGGATGTTCTTCCAAAAAGAACAACTCTGGAAGGCTTTAAAGAACACCACAACCTGCCTGAGAATCCACAAGGCATAGGAATACTTATTACAGCTACATAGGAACTGAAGTTCTCCTGAAGAGATTGGTTGTAACATTTAAAAATAGTTCTAGCAGCAGGTAATTCATATAGAGAAGATAATAAATTTTGGAAATTGGATAGCAGCATAATGACTGCTCATAAGCAACTTTATTATGATGTGTAATTATGGAAAAGTGCCTTCTAGAGGTAATGCCTTGGAATACCTGGTCCATTTCAAAAACCACCCCCATTCCTGAGGACAGCAGGTCTGAGGACAGGCTGCAGACACTGTGAGACATAAACATCCTGCTCTTCACTGTGTGGTGAGAGCTGAGGTGCTGCAGTTAAGACTACACTTACCATTAGCTCCTTCTGGCATTCCAGTATTGTATTGAGATCAGCATTGGGATCTGTGATTTGTGCTTCATTCCTCCGGCTTTCAGCACTTGCTAACCACAGGATTAGCTTTTGGCTCTGATCATGGAAATCCTAGAGAAACAAAACATTGGCATATATGAGGAAAACCACCTTTGCAGTGCCTTCACCGACAAACAAAATGCCCAGCCCAGATTAGACAGTGCCACCACAAATTCACAATTACTGAGGGTAGAGAAACCTCATTAAAGTATTCCACCTCTGTACTAAAAGGGCATTATCCACTTGAAAGGTGTTTTTACCAAACCATTTCAATCCATCAGAGGCAACTTTATCAGGAAACACAAGTGTCCTGGACTGTGAGCAACCCTTCCACTGATGTGCAGGAATTACCCCTCTGCCCTCTCCTCAACAGAATCCTGAAGGGTTTTCCCTCACAAGCTGGCATGTGGAATGCACCTGGCAGTGCAGTAAGGCTTGCTGTAAGCCCCTCCTCCAGCTGTCCAGTGCACGAGTTGCTTTCTCCCAGTGCAGGTTGACCTTCCGAAGCCGGTTCTGCAGCTCCTTGAACTCTGTGCTCTCTGCTTTCTGGAATTCTTTGCTGCTCAGGTTAGCAGAAAGCAACACTGCTTTGTAGTTGTCAAATGCTTTAAGCATGTCCTGGTAGAAAAAGAGGATTGGGAGGTTTTATGAACAATGAAAAATATGTTTATTTACAATAAAACCACACACTCAAAAGTATGACAGGTATTGGGGAAGGATGTTTGAATCTGGTGGCTTTTCAATACTAAGAAACATATTGAGGTAGGTTTATACTTGGGGTTTTCTTTAAAGCCAAAACCTTCACTATGAAGAAAACAAGTGTGACTGGGCTTGTGCTTCTCCCTAAGTCAAAGGCATTATGGCTTAATCCACATCTGCCTTTCAATTCCTCTGAGCTGCCTCTTTCCCTGATGTTTGGACAAATGCTCCCATAGATCATCACATGGTATTTTCTCCTAATTGATAAAGGTTTTGCCATCCCAGAATCCTAGAATAATGCCAACAGGGACATTTGGAGGTCTGCACTCTGTTCTCCTGTTTCACACAGGACCAACTTCAAACTCCAAGGAGGATGCTCAGGGCCTCATTCATTTAAATTTTCAGTATCTCAGAGGATGGAGATTCCCCACCACCTCTGGGCTCCTGGTCCAACACCAGACCACCCCATTGTGAGAAACTCTTTTTCCTCTCTCTGGTCTGAGTTTCTGTAAGCCCATTTCTCTGATTTCTAAAGGTCCTGCCAGAAGGCAGTCCTGCCAGAAGGCAGTCCTGCCTGCTTTCCTCCTCTCCCTTAAAACTGCAAGGGGAATAATATGGAATTTGCAGTCATGGTCATATCAGCTAACCACCTTTATGTTAAGGCTGAGCCTGTATTTCTTGAGGTTTTTTTAAAAAAAAGGATGCCAAACAATACCTTCCTTGTACTGTCCAGTTTAGTTTGAACCAAGGGTACTAAATCTTTTCCAAACTGCTATTGCAGTAGGGAAGTAAGAGCTGCAGGATGAATCCCACAAGACACAAAGCTCAGATTGCTTTTCTCAACAGCCTTTCTATTCAAGAGTGGAACTCAAGATCTGAGTTCCACTTGTAGAAAACTGCTGGTCTAAATTACTTTTCACTCATCAAAGGATCCTGTCCTCCCTCTCCTCCAGGCAGTATCAGGCAAAGCAAACAGACTTCTGAACACCAGTAAGCCAATCTGTAGGCAGACTGGCTTTATCCTTATCCCAGGCAATTGGGATGTCCTGACATCTCATGAAATTCACTTCTTAGAGCACACTGGCTCTTTTAACACCCCTCTAAACCAAACTGTCTGAAAATGGGATTTACAGCCAGCTGGACTCCTCTAGAGCAGATGCAGAAGAGAGAAGAAGTGAAGCTCTGCTCCTTGAGGAGGTCAGACACCTAACTCCAGGGAGAAAGGAAACATCCCCCTCCACTTGGAAGGCACCATCAAACCTTTCCTAGGGCTTGGTGCCTAATTCAGACTGGCTGGAGGAGTCAATCTGACTGGAGTGCAGAGCTGTTGTCCCTGGCCTAATAACTACTCCAGGACATGTAGGCTTAAACATACTCTCATCCTGCCTAAGAAATCCCTCCCTCTGTCCTCCAGTCTCCTGTTTGTGAGCATCATCCAAGGGTGACACCAGACTGACCAGGAGCCTCAGAGTGACCCCACATGGGGCAGCTGGGGAGGGGTGACCACACAGGGATTTTGCACTTCCAGACTTTAGGAACACTTGCTCTCTCAGACTTCAACCTGAGGCATTTCATTGCCCTGAGTCCCAGGGCCCCAGCATTTACATGAGCCCTGGTAACTGGCTCAGCTTGCAGAAACCACAGCATTAGGGCAGATCTTTGTCAGTCTCCTGTTGGATTACACCTTGTCCTTAATTCAATTTAAAAAAAAAAAGGTAGCCTAGACTTTGCAGCCTGTTGACCTGGCTAATTTTCAATCTGTTTCTGGTTTGCATAGAGGGGAATGGCACAAGGAAATTATGTTGGTATTACTGTGCAAAAAAACAGAAAGGGAGAAGTGGAGAGGTTTTTACTTCTGCCTGCCAATCTCTGTATATGAAGAGAGAAGTACCTTGCCTAAGACCCTCTTTAGGCTTCCTAGCTGAGGGCAGCTCAGCTCCCCTGTGGCAAAGGAACATTGCTATTGGCATCCATGATGCCCACTGATCCCAGGAGAACACGATTAAAAAACACCAGCATCTTAAAATCCCTCTTCTCAGTAGGCCATAACTTACTTTCAGTTTCTTGATCTTTTGTTCCAGTGCCTGCATGCTGGTTGGATGCTTCACCTTTTGCAGCTCTTCCAGCTCTTGCTCAGTTTTATCAAGCCAAGCAGAGATGTCACTGAGATCTGAGTCCAGCTGCTGCCACTGCTGCAATTTCTGTTTCATCCGTAGTTTATTTCTGAGATCTTGAGCTTGGATGAGCTCCCACCTATCAATAATACCTGTAAATCATAGAAAAAAACCACTTAAATCTTCAGTAAAGGAAGGAGTGTATAAAACAGATGCAAGAAGTTTTGCAAGAAAATTATTCTCCATTCTGCTTGAGACCAACTGCTGTAATGTATTACTGTCATTCTGACACATCTTTTCTTGAGATTCTGCAGTGTCTAAATTTCATATTGCTGGTCAAGTTATCCACATAGCAATGCTATACACAGAATTTTAATGACATTAATTGGAAATGTTTTTATTCACTTGGAAGAACAGATCCTTAAATCTAAGGAGGCAGAATTCAATGAGCCCAGCTGTGGTTTGGTGAACACCAAAATTCAGCAAGGGACAAATATGATCTGGCAGTTAGGACTTGGGTTTGTGTCTAACGTCTATGTGGAGCTGCTGGCCAGACCCCCAGAGGAAACCACAAAGATGATGAAAGGGCTGGAGCACCTCTTGTAAAGACAGGCTGAGAGAATTGGGGCTGCTCAGCCTGGAGAAGAGAAGGCTCCAGGGAGACCTTAGAGCCCCTTTCAGCACCTGTAGGGGCTTCAAGAGAGCTGGAGAGGGACCTTTTACAAGGGTATGACCTGTACAAGAGTGACAGGACAAGGGATAATGGCTTTAAACTGATGGAGGGCAGGTTTAGATTAGATATTAGAAAGAAATTCCTTACAGTGAGGGTGCTGAGGCCCTGGCCCAGGTTGCCCAGAGCATCTGTGGCTGCCCCATGCCTGTAAGTGTTCAAAGCCAGGCTGGATGGAGCTTTAAGCAAGCAGGTCTGGTGGATGGTGTCCCTGCCCTTCCACCAGGCAGGGGGGCTGGATCTAGATAACTTTAAGGTCTCCTCCAACACAAACCATTTTAATGACTGTGTGTTTCATCAGCACTAAAGGACATTGAGATACCACCTGTGTGATCACTGACGCTTTCTGAAAGCACATCTAAACCACTCTCAGGCTACTCCTATTCATCCCACCTAGGGGGCACAATCCTGGACCATTTGTGAGACCGGAGAAACAAAGTAAGTATGCTGGTACATGTAGTTGCAATCTTTTTTTTATCACATGAATTGTTTTTGTGACTTCAGTACAATGTGTTGTTACAATCTCAAGCACCTGAAACCAGGAATGATGTCCTAAAAAGTCAAGAGAAGCAGCTTACTGGTCTGCTTGCATGAAAGGGACCACTGTAAAGATACTGAAGCCAACTTTGAAAAAATATTTCTGCAAATGGAAGCTTTAGCATCTTGTTATATGGAGTACCAGTAATTCCACATCACAATCTTATTTTAGACAGAACCTTTGGTTTGAAATCTTTGGTTTGAACATTTGGTTAGAAGTCTCTGAAGTGTTCAGTATCAGACAAAAGTGAAATTGTTCCCATTTACTACAAGTAGCAAAGAGACAGAAATATGTTATGAAAGGAAAAAAAAATCTCAGTTCTGGCAGAAAATGTGAAAGCTTTGAACAGCACACGTAGGTTGGACAGAACCAGATAAGAAGAGAGGTCAGTGAAGCTTGGAAATTTGGCAAAATACATTCGTTATTTTTTGCTTCCAAATATGCTGCCTTTGTGCAATCTCTGCTTTGTCCCCACAGAGTCACAGGACAAACACCACAGCCCCAAAGCCACTCCTAATGCTCTGTACCTGACTGCTTCTCTGCTGCTGCTATATTCACAAGTTCTTGGTCATCTTGGGGCTCCTCATCGCTCATGCTGGCAGATGGAATTTTCTCCTTGCTGCTGCTGCTGCTTGCAGAGCTGAGCTGCTTCACCTGGAATGACATTTTGGAGGGTGAGCCCTGCAGGTTGACAGGGTGCCAAAGGTCAAACCCAGTCTGTGTTACTCTGGGGTGGCTGGGCTGCTGCTGAGTTCCTGCATATCAGATTTAGCACTGGGCTTCTGCAGCTTTGATAACAGTTTACACTGGCTCTCTGTGCCTCTCCAGTAAACAAACACACACCATGGTGATGCCAATTACTGCAGGAGTGGACATGGAAAATTATTTGCTTTTGCACTACATGTACCAGACAATGTACAACTGCTGATGCTCTTGGACTGTGGGTCTTGGCTATATTGACTCTAAGGCTCTGACACTGGATTAATGATGACAGAACAGCCAGATACCAGTACCACCCTGTCTGGAGGAGGGCTGACAATGGGTCCAGACCCACTGAGCCTGGCAGCTGCTGCTGAAGCTATGGCTGGCAAACAGCCACCAGGGCTGAGGCACCAATAGACAATAAGCCATTTTGCCATATTTTTCAGTGCCTAGAAGCAGATCAAATGGTGTGTTGCACATTAAGACCCTTCAAATCTGCTTAGGAAATATGACAGTAAGCATCAAGAGATTCACACCCTGTCCTTTGTGGGGGTTGAATTCTCCTAGACTTGTCCTATGACAAGAGAGGAAGGAAGTTCCTCCAGAACCTGACTGACCAGGAGTACAACCTGAGCCACCACAAATAATGTCTTTGTGTGAAGTGAAAATTCCCCACTTCAGCTATTCTTTTCCTTGATCCTGGAGAAGGGAAGAGCTTGGAGTTACACAGAACAACAAACAGTCTGTGTACAGTACATATTCAGTGCCCACAGAGCCTCCAACTCACATAGTCTGGTTTATAGGGAGTACTTGTCTCTGGTCCAGACAACACATTTCCAACCATCTCTGCCTGGTTATATCTGTGTTTCCTGCAGACTGGGCTACCTGGAGAATGCCAAGGATGAGCTTCTGGAACAGACTTTCCTGAAACAAACAAAACCAAAACCACACTCCATGAGTGCAAGATCCCACCTCCACAAGGAAGCTGTTGCTTTATATTAAGTTAGAAAGCGCTTTGAATAAAATGGCATCAAGTTATGGCATAAAAATGACAGTTTTGCAGCTTTCCTTGCAAAGCATGCACATTTGCAAAACATCAACAGTGTTTCAAAGGTAATGAGATGAGAGCCATGCAGTTATGGGACATTCTGTTTTCTTCTGGAAAATGCTTGAATACAGGTTAGAGTATTCAAAAAAAACACCCCCAAAAGACAAGGCTGCACCATGGCTTTGTAAAGTTTGCATCCCTACAATAACTATCACACATCTGCAACATGTCAGAGGGAACAAGTTAGACATGTCCTGGTTTGAAGAATGCTTGTTCTGGATTTAACAGACAGGACACACATAGTTCTGTCATGCACAAACCACAAAAAATACTCATAGAGTTGGAGCTACTGCCTTCAGTAGTTATGCAACCAAAATTAGAAACAACTAAAAATTGATACTACCCAGAGCAAACCACCAAGAAAGAACCAAAAGACTTTGGATCAGTACAATGAAATGCACGTTAACCACCTTGGCATTTACCAGGCAAAATCTAAATGGTGTGTTCTTGACTGCTTTTAATGTCCATGTGGATACTGCAGCTTAAGAACACCATGGCAGGATGAGACATGGTGTCCACACAAGGCAGGAAGTCAGACATTACGTATGAGAGAGGTTGAGGAATATAGCGTGCAGCACAGGGAGATTGCCATGTTCAGACACATGCATTAGCAGGTGCCTACCAGAAGATGCTTTCAAAGTTTTTGTGGTCATTTTAAGATATGCCTCAGGGTTTTCAGTGATTTCTACATCTGAAAAAAGAATAATGTCATTTTCCTCACTATTTGATATCTTCCAACTATTAGAAACAACTGAAACAATGAGGGACAGCAAAGACAAAGAACAAAATAAGTAGCTGGTACCATAATCAAACATTCTTAAACAGTAAGGCTTCTAAAACCTCCTTCTGTTTCTAAAAATAAGCTTGGTTTAGACAGGAAAATTCCTTCATCTAAGAGATGAGTCTGCTCACATCTAGTAATGGTACTTGAAATCCAACCAACAATGCGGGAGCGAGACTTGAATCCCCCTCCCTTCCCACACAGGGACATCCTCCAGCTGTCCATGTCACACCAAACTGCTGGACATTGGTTCTCACCTGACAGAGCACTGTAGTATGTTGCTTCTTCATCATCTTCATGAGAGGAAGAACCTCCCACGTCACCTGTGTGATCCCACTCAAGTGGGATGGAGTCAACGCTGACAGGGGTCTCACAGCCTGATCTCTCATGGCCCTGAGTCGGAGGCACAAGGTGGCAAAGGGACTGTGTCGATGAGGGCCCCTCAGTGATGGCTTTCTTATGCCAGGGATCATTCTGGATTTCTCTGGAGTCTTCTTGATCTGTCTCATTTTCAGAGTTATCTTTTTCATCCTCCAATCCCTACAAATAAGCAATTACTGCATATTAATACGAATTACAAGAGATCTTAATGAGCGAATGATTGAGCCATGCTGTACTACTGAAGACAGTTTTGTGGTCAGCTGCAGCAAGCAAAGACCATGTGCCTAAAATTAAAGGGATACAAAATTTCTGCCTTCTTCCTCTTTTGCCAAAACCAATCCTCACATCAGCAGTCACCTCTCCTCTTTCAAGGCACTCAACCACCATAGCATCAGTAAGGAAATGATGCTCAGGCAAAAGTGAACAGCTACTTGTTCATATTACTTCCTTTACCTGGCTTTCTAACAGATGTTCTTTCTTTCTGAGGCAAAGCAAACTGAGAATCATCTGAAAGTTCCCAGGGAAAAGCAAAGTGCATGCTGCTCCCCATTCAGCGTTCTCACAACAGAGTGGACAAACAAATACATAAAAAGATATTCTAAGCACATGAATATCATTAATTTTAATCATTAATCATTTTAATATCATTTTGTTTTCCGTGATGGTAAGGAAAACAAAATGATTTTAAAAACATCAAAAAAGGTTTTGAAGCTTTCAAGCCACAACTACATAATTCTGAGCCTTATGAACAATCTCAGTGCTATTATCCAGATTCTGCAGAGAAGAGAGGCATGAAAAGATTGGCAACAAAGATTTAGCAAGGCTGGCACATGTACTGCAGAGCTCCTGAGCCCTTGGAGCTCAAACCATTCAGTCGAGCTGCTAGGAATAAGCAATCACAATTCAAAAACCAAAATAAGCATTGCAATTCAAACACCAAAATCTTGTCAAAACATTGAAACAACTGTTGCTTCTTACAGGATCCCTTGAAGTCAGTCTTTGATGGAACCGGGCAACTCGCCCAAACACCTCCTGACAGTATCGATGAAGTTCCTCCAATTCATCTTCAATCAGGATGGCATCCAAAGGCTCACTCTTCTGAATCAACTGCTCCCCAAAAACGATTAGCTGATCAATCTTATTGGTGTTTAATGTTATTTCCTGTTGAAAACCCTATTTGGAACACACAAGAAAAATAATTACTTCTCCATTGGGCCTTTTCTAGCCTAAGGTTTGTCCCCATTTTCTAGTTCACTGCAGTGAAAGACAAGCAGTAACTGACATTGCTGTCTAATTTAATTTGGCAAATATCTTTTTACTCAAGAGGTCCAAAGGTTTGTTTTATCAGTAGAATTACTGTTCCAAATGAAGTGGCAATTTCCACCCATGTGTACAGCAATATGGCTGCAGTGTACTGGGCCTGCAGGGGATCACAATATGAGAGTTCAGCTAATCAGAGTTTATTTTTCTGTTGGGTACACGTAATTTTTTTCTCAGTAGCCAAGAAGTTTGTTTGGTTGCTTGAGCCTCCAGCTTACACAACAATAAATCTACACCACATAAAAATAACAGTGCAGGGAGAAAGGAGAAATAAGCATATGATGTAGAAAAGAACTAGTATATTCCTCAGAATCACTGCACATTCCTGATGTTTAATTTCTGTCGAAATTCCCAGTTACAAACAATGAGATCAGAGGAGAGATTGTACTACAATGTCAATTCAAAAATGATTTGCACCAGAAAATAATGCCTGAGTTTAGGAATGTAGCTCTTATTGTTAAGCAACATCTGCTGCTCTCCAGGCCAGATACCACTGTCACTGACATATGGTCAGGAGAAAATGGTAGGATAGAACTGAATCTGAACTCTGAATATGAATTAAATATTGCACAGCTTCATCTTGATTCAGACAACATATCTTAACAATTTACCGCTGTCTTCAAACAAATATAGTCCTACAGAGATCTGGTGGCTACTGTGAAGTTACAGGAAATGGATGATCCTGCCAGGCAAGGGCAGTCCAGCAGGATGACTGGGCTATAGTAAACAACTGCTTCATGAGGATACGTACATTTAACTGGCGCATTTTGTCATCAAAGTTACTTTTTGAGAAGTGCTCCACATTTGTCAGCTGAAGGTCCATTTCTGTGAGCCAGACAAGGATGCTTTCCCTCGTCCCCTCAAACTCATCTCTGCGATTGGTGAAGTGCTGGATGGAAAAAAGGAGCCAGTGTTACATGACTTCAGCTGCTTAAAGAGACAGGTCACAGGAGCTCTGTGAAATCAGTGTTTTATTTCAAAACTCATGTTCACCTTAAAGGCTGGCCACCAGGACACAAACTGTAGCATTCCATGTATAAAACCTGTCCCCTTCCTGCAGGGATGCTAGAACTATATATAACCTATACTAGCACATTATTTGTACAAAAGAGGGAGTAAAATTTTAGCAGTTCAAGATGCTTCTATGGAACTACATTCTTGATTCCACACATTCCTTCTCCCACATCATTATATCAGTGACAGTTATTTGGACTGAGGCTCAACATCTAATTTGTTCTAAACTTAAAACAGAGATAAACAAAGGAAGCAACCCCCATATCTAATTAAAGTAATTAAAACTATGAGATTAAAATCAGTTTTTACTGATTTTACAATGGAGAGGCTGGATCATGGATGACCACACCAGTGTAATCAATTCACTGTCTGGCACAGCATGCCCCAGAGAAGCAGCTAACAGACATGCAGCTTGCCTGTTCTCAGGGGTGGATTTAATTTTCAGGAAGGGGATCATGTAACATCCCAAATATAACAATTTGTAGCTGCACAGATCAAACCCCATCACTGCTCTCACTGCCTCATCCACTGACTTCTGGGAGCTAACAGTTGCTTGCAGCACTGCTATATTTAAAAATCTGGCAGTGATAAGTTTTCCTCAGGGAACAGCACAGAGTATCTGCCCAGAGATCAGTTTAATTGATGAGCAGGATACTTCTTTGAAGTGTCACAAACACACTCTTCAACAACATTCCTGATCAGGCAGGCAGCACAGCAGGAGCTGCTTTCTATCACATCTCCATCTTTAATGTCTTGTTGGTGAATCACAACTTGGCACGAAGTAGAGCTGAGCTGTAAACTCCAAACCATATCTGCACTTGGGGCCTTTTGTCTCTCTGCCTCTAAGGAAAATCTAAGGTAAGGTGCAAGTGCATGCACACATCCACCCAGGACAAGTGGGTAAGAGGAACATGTTATAGGAGCAGTGAGCATTGCAACTGACATCTCAGAATTTGCACTCCTTTCTTTAAGCTTTTCTTCAGCTACCCATCAACCAAGGTCAGGTTTATGCCATGTACTCGGTGACCCTCCCAGAGCTTCTCTGCTGTGCCAGCAGCTGGGCACAGAGAGAGTTGCTCTGATGGAGACTTTGCTTGTGGGTAATTCCTGCAGAAGCCTGCGAGTGCTCCTCACTCCCTCACCCACTGTGCCACTACCTTGAGCCTCCTGAGAATGGAAGCCACTCGTTTCTGGAGGTTATCCCAGCGCTGGTTGCCCTCGTGCACCATCTGTTTGAGCTTGCTGGCCGAGTCGGTGCGGTTCTCGCGGGCCAGGCGCCGGTACTGCTTATTGATCAGCTCCAGCTGCGTGAGGCGCTCGTGGATCTGCCGCTGGAACGCCTGCAAGGCAAAGCCTGGAGCTCATTCCCTGCTAACAGTCAGGATGTGGGTATTATCCATCAAGAGAGATGATGCTTTCCCCCTTAAAAACAGACCTTCCAACTGCAAAATTAAATCCAGATTTTAAGACCCGTGTTTTAAGCCATCTGCTCAAACTTAGTTCACTAGGAAAAGAAAGAAAAGAATATCAAACTACAGAAGTCTCTTGCCCATAAAAAGCAAGGCTTTTAAACTCATAAGTGTCTGTTCAGAGCATTGTATTCCCTTCATTAAAAATAAAATTTCTGGAGACAGCTGTACACTCACCAAATTATTTATGTTCTCTATTCTACCAATGCCAAAACAGTGTTTTCCAGAGACTCGGGCATTTTGCACAGGCAATACACATTCAGCAGCCTGAGGCTGAGCATAAAAAGGGCAGTTAAAAAATTCACCTCAAATTTCTTCAGCTCCTCTTTTGCATGTGTGTACAAGACCTCTGAAGAATTAGGCCTAGCTGCTATATTTTCAGATGCTTTTAGCCAATCTTCAAAGCGAGAATAGTCATCCAAAAACCTCTGCCACAGACGCCAGGTTTCCTCGATTCTGAGAGAGTAAAAACAGAAAGGTTTTATCACAAGCTAACTATCAACTCTGGATTCTTTTCTCCTCCTCAGCTTGTGGCAAAAGCTACAGCATTTCCTCAAAATGCTGCCGCAGGCCTCTGTAGGGTAAGAATAGGAGACGTACTTCATTCGCCTTTCCATGGACATGGCACAGATGTTTCTCCACCGTCTGTCCAAGCTCCTGGTGGTTTGCTGGATGGAGTCACACTCTGTCTCATTAGCACACGCATCTGAGTCGTGCAGCAGGACTTCACAGATGTTAAACACAGACTCCACGCCCGCCGTGTGCTGCTCTATGTCCCTCTGCAGGTCCTGCCATCGGCAAAAGAACAGCGTCAGTGGGAGGAAACGTGCGTGGCTGCATCTCAGCTGTGCCCTTTCAAAATGCTGCAGAGGATGACGAAAAAGCAACTCTGATGTCAGGAAAAGCTGATTTAGCTTTAATAAAGACTTGCAGGATGGGTTGTGCAGATGACACAGGTCAGGAGAGCGCAAAAAAAGGGTTGTCCACCTTTAGTGTCTCGGTCTCAACTCAATTTTCTCATTAACAGTCTGGACCATTTAATGTGCATTGAAAACCCAGACCTTACCTATACCATAAATAAATTCTTATTAATTTTGACAGCCCAAGATGGCTGTCCCATATCAGGTTACTGCACTGAAAGGCTTGTCAGAGAGCTCCTGCTGCAGTACATGCATTTTAGTGACTGATCACAGGCTGCAGCATGAAACACAAGCACAGTACACAAGTACCTGGTGTTACACTACTTTTCTTATTCCCTCTTGTAGGGCTCCTGTTCTAACTGATTGTTTTAAAGAGTCTGGCAAAGACTTTTTGTCTCATCTACACTACAGGTTTCTTTTCCAGACCCTGCACCTCCCATGATAGTCTGCCCTTTCAGCCTGTACCCATCACTACTCCTAAAGCCAGTGTAATTGAAAGACAGAAAATAAAGCCAAATCTAAGTATTTCTTATTGAAAAGGTAGGCCTCTACTATGCTACCAACTTTAAATATTAATAAAATTACAATAGCCATTACGATTCCATTGTTTCAACCCATTTCTGGCTTTTCTAATGAAGGATACAGAGACTTTTGCTTGAATAACACTAGAGCAACAAAGACAAATGAGTATTTTCCTGACAAAAGTGAATTGGAATTCTCATTAAATGGTATTTACTGATTTCAGTCAACAGATGAAGCAGAATTGGTTTTGCTCTAGACTTAAAAAAAACCCAGCCAACCAAAATAAAACAAATAAGCCCCTTCCAAAATAGACATAGCTTGTAGTAAATACAAAATGACTAGGAAGATTTTTCACAGAAGTCAACAAGCAGCAGGGAGTTGAGAATAACTCAGTGGCAGTCCTCAGTGGTTACAAGGGTACCTGAATCAAGGGCTGAGCCATAAATGGTCAAAATATGGCTTGTGGAATCTGTAGTAATGAATGGCTTTAAGCAATGTAGAAGTGAAATTCTTTACATGGATGAGGCTATCAGAAGGAGACCCAACAGAATTTGTTACAGGTTACTAAGGATTCACAGCTCTTTACTGAGCAAGATGCATCAGTGTCTTTTCAAACACAAGCTCCGCAGCCAGGAGCAGGCTTTGCCTCACTACTGGTACCTGGAGAGTCTCTTCTGAATTCATTAAATTCCACTGGATTTACAGGTCTATTAATGAAAATGAGAATTCTGACCACAGATTACAAATTAATTCTAACTTGCACTATGGTAATGTTGCTGACATGATCACATTACTTCAGGCCATGCCTGGGTTCATGGAACAGCCCAGACAGAATCCTTGCTGTTTTTCAAATGACCTGACTGCATTAAGTGAGACAAACACAACAAACTAAAGGAGAGAATGAGAGACATATATGGAGCCCCAAAAGGTCCCATTCCTTCAACTCTGCATAGCATTACCTAGAGAGCTTTAACAGACTACACACTGCTAGATTTTTGCACTAGTGAAACACCCTTGCAATCTTAAAATTATTATTATTCATGTTGTAATTGTCATCTTCTAATTGAACAAACATGCCATTAAACACCTCAGTGGATACACAAGGCTTTTAAATTTCATTATTCAAGACTGCACAGGTATTGACATTTATTTGACATCCAGTCATGGATGTCAAATGAAAGAAGCCTGTAGGGCATGTTTCTCACCATTGCTCTGCTCTTGCAGAAATAATTTTTCAGATAAAACCACGAAAGATCTTTTTCCTTGTCACATTCAGATAAATGTTTTACTAATACAGAGCAAAAGCAGCTTTTTTTTTACTGTGGTCTTTTTAGTCAGCACAGTCTTCTCATACTCAGCCTGCTAAAAAGCTACTGTAGAAAGAGTCCAGAGGTGCCTAGAGGTCTGTATTCAAAACAGCATCCATCCAAAAACATGAAGTAGTAAGTATCTCTGAGCAGCAAATGATGACTCTTATAGCCAGCTGAAGCTTGAATGCTCATAATAAATATAAATTAGTTTGGACACAGTTCCTTTGTGCTCCATGCTCTGCTCAGCCTGGCAATTTATCACGGTTTTTGAGAATGGAAAAGGTTTGAGTGAGAAGAAAATATTTCTTTGTTATTTACATGACCATTCACAATGCAGATGAAACCATGAGAGGTGCTGGACCAAGGCTTCTGGTGTTTGACCAGCTCTTGCAGTGCAGTCAGTGCAGTGCAGCCACCTGCAATCCTGTCACAGGGGTGCTGGCCCTTCCTGTGGCAGTTGGGACATGAGTACAAGGACAGCCACACCAACCAGCAGAGAACAGAGTTCCCAGGTCTCTGGGTCACTCAAGGATCCTTAGATACAAAAGCAGAAGCCAGAGAGAAAAGATGGAAAGGATAGGAAGGATACCAGTAAGTGTTCCTAAGGGCAGATGCCATAAAGCTTCCAAGCTTCCAAACCTGACAGACTTATTTTTGATCTTTAGTTTTTGGGCAAGTATTGCTGTTTAGCACAAAGGCCAGATGACAGCCAAGCACTTAGAACCTGGTCAGACTTACAGCACAATGATGAGCAAAGGATGACTCTACAAGCAAGTCTGCACTTTGAAGTTCCTTTTCCTTGCCTGGCTCCTGGCTAAAGAAATTTACTCCAGTATTATCTAATTCCTCTCCTAAGATCCTCCTGGTAAGCCACTGCCTTGGATAAATGCCCACCAGCAACACCCAGCAGTGCCAGAGGTTGGTTCACACTTGTTGTCTCAGCAGGATTCACACGCCAGCTCCTCCAGCCCTGAGGGATCTTCAGAGCCTGCCTCTGGATCAAACCTCAGCCATGGATGTGTCTGCACAAATCCACCTTGCAAAGCTCAAGCATCCTGCTCTGCTAAGTTTGCTCTGCTGTCTGCAAGGAAAGGACAAGAACTGGAGCCAGTGAGGACAATGCACCAAATCCCAGCACTCGCATCTCTCACAGCCACTTCACAGAGAGCAGCATTCATGCCTTGTCAGTCTAAGTCATCCTCATGCACTGTCTGTGCCCTGCCTAGTCCTCAGGAAGTCTACTGTACTCAGCTGAGCAAATCTGCTTTTGTTTGTATTTTGTATGTTTTCCTTGGGTGAAGGGGGGCAGGGAGAAGTGGCACAGAATGAACACAATATGGAAATTACTGCAAGCAAATACAATTTTTCCATGTAACGCTTCTTGGCAGGAACACGCCATGCAAAGCAAACAGTCAGAAGGGCTTGCTAAAGAAAAGAAACAGGTGATTTTATACCAGGACCATTCAGCAGCATTTTAGCTCATTTACTCTGGCTGCTGCTATTTCCCACCTGCTGTTCTGCCAGTCTCTTCTGGATTTCTTGGTCATCACAGATGTCATAAACAACAGGCTTGGAAAGCTCAGACTCAATCCGGGCCAACCAGGTGCGAAGGTTACTCATGTTTTTGTCCAATAGTTGTATAAAAGCAAATGTTTCCTTCAGTTTCTTCACCCTAAGCAAACCAGGAAGAACATTTTGTTACAAAGACGGTCAATCAGTGGAAAGGATGTTAGCAGGAGGTGACGATAGGCATGGCTTTATGAAGCCATGTCACATCAGGCTGCTGCCTGTAAATCAGAGCCGTGTTTTAGTCAAAATCTACCTAAACTGGCTCAGCAGGACCCTGCTCTACAGCTGCAAGCAGGTCTTGAGTGAAGGCTTTAATGAAACTGTATAAGCAAGGTGCATTTTCATCTGCTAGGGAGCACTGGACATCCATCTAAGTGGAAATTTGTACCATATTTTGCCACAGTTAAACCAAAATGGGTATCTATGGCCTAATTTTCCTGTCGTGAATTTTGCTTGGTGTCTTTAGCAATCAACAGGCTCACACTAATCAACAAAGTACCACTCTGCCAAGAGAGGCAGAATCTGCACAAACCACCAGTCCAACACACTGGGAAAATCACAGAATCACAGAATGGTTTGGGTTGGAAGGGCCTGAAAGATCACCTTGTTCCAGCCTGCCGTGGGCAGGGACACCTTCCACTATTCAAGGTTGCACCAGCCCCATCCAACCCAGCCTTGAACATTTCCAGGGATGGGGCATCCACAGCTGCTCTGGGCAGCCTGGGCCAGGTCCTCACCAACCTCTGGATGCTGACAGGAGAAAGCCTGAACCACAGCTACTATAGAACTTGTAGCACCACAACACTAAAGCTCATCTAAACACTACACAAACATGCAGAGATATGACAGATTCTCCTGACAGGTGAAAAATTAAAAAAATCAATCCTGATGAGAGAGAGTATCAGTTGGCCAGGGAGACTTGTGCAGTAGACAAGAAAATGAACCATTGAGACCATTTATTTTTCTTACAGCCATTTGTAGGACAGCTCTCAAACTGCAGACTAAATTTTTTTTACTTCCAGCCTTAGCAGCACATTCCCATGTCAAGCCCCTCAAATTACCCTAGTAGCATGCTTTGATATTTAGGCAAATTTGCCTCTATGTGTTGGAGGAATATCTCATGAACTACATATCACTGGTCTCAAATTTTTCTTGAAATTCTCATTAATTGCAATTCCCCAAAAAAATTACTAAAATGGCAACACCAGAGTGACATTTATCTCTTCAAACTTATTTCAGAGCTTTTCAACTAGACCTTGGTAGTTAATGGATGGGGGAAAAAAAAAAAATCATGATTTGTATCAGACCTGTCTTAAACGTCCACATCACAAGATGAGATGAACTGTACCAAAAAGCATGTATTTCTCCCCATGAACTGCAATGGTCTACCCTGCAATACTATAAATATCAACACTGCAGACTCTTAAGTCACATGAAATCATTCCACCCATGTCCTAGGGAGAGCCCACTTCTTAGTCAGCATTCCTGATCTCTAGTTATGTTCTGCCTTAGGATGAATTTTTGAACCTTGCATGTGATTTCTAATATGCAAACTTACAAACTAAACCTTTAGCTACTGCCTGGTCCAAAAACTATAAAGATGAGCCTCAATTATTTAAGTCAAGTGCAACACAAAGAGTTGAAGTCTAGACTGTAAAACGGCTGAAACATTTCCCATTCACTGGCCACAGTGGATAGGAACTGTCCCCACATAAACAAAACCAGCAGTGGGACTGCAAGGACAGCTTGTACAAGGTGCATGTCCACAAATGCAGGGAACTGTTGAGGAAGAATGGTCCAAACTGTCTGTAATGAATGGCTTTTGCAATTGCCTGATGATACAATGACAGAAGATATGCAGGACACCTAATCCAAAATGAATATGCCACCCTGTAAGCAACAACTGATCTTATTAACAACCTCAAGGTAACCTAAGAGGATACACACGTCAGCTAGACCTTGATTTAAGATAAAGAACATATGGAGGAGATATGAGAATGATCCTGCTGGATTTGTTCAGTCCTATTGTTTACAGAGTAAGGCCAGAAAATTTAGGGTCTCACATGGATTAGCAGCATGGAAAGCTTCCCCTACCTCTTGTCCCAAAAGCACCAGGCAGTGCTTTCAGTTGCTTTACAAGGAGGGAAAGAAGAACACAGTCCTACACTGAAGCTCCTGGCACATATTTAACAACTCTGCACTCTCCAAAAGTAAAACTAGCATTGTCTGACTCATGTAAGCCTGCAAGCCAGCCTGAAGGATCTGGCCCAAGTCCACCTTGTTCCTGCCTTGCACTCACAAACCTGCTGACACTAGTGCAAAGCACCTGCATCTGCCCCTTTACACAGATGGACTCTGTCTTCCACTGCTGCAGCAAACTGAGAGGAAACCAGTGGATGACAAAACCATTTAGCTGCTCTTGCTTTTCTTAACAAGCTTTTTTTCCAGAACTCTGGTCCCAAGTTCCACTCTGTATGCAGACAGCATCTGGCTCCCAAGCAAACAGCTGCTGTATAAATCTTGCTGCCCTTGGTTTTGCTTCTGCTAAGTGGTACTCAATGAACATGTCATTTCATCATTTTCTTGTGCTGTCATGGGCTGGCAGTTATTCACCCAGGAGAACCAATCCTTCCTCTGCCCTATTCCCATCAGTTAATTTGGAACTGGCTGGTTTATGATGCTCAGCAGGGCCAGTGGCCCTCCAAAGGCAGGTGACTCAGGAACCCTTTTTACCTGGAGAGATGGACAATACAAGCTCTGTGTTGAGGACAGAATGGAAGAGTCTGAGCTTAGCATCTACACTGGTGCATAATTAACTCTGCATGACTTCAGGCTAGTCAGGAGGAAAGCAAGGCTTGATCTCTGCCCTGACTGTATTCTGTGGCAATTTGCATATTCTTTCTGCATATTCTATAATGCTTCCACAAGTGTTCTGGAGACATGCACATGTTGGAACCATCTGATGGCACAGCTGACCTGCTGAGACCAGAGCTTACTGTGCTGCTCAGGATCATCTCTGCCTCCCTGCGCTCCCTTCCCTGCCTCTATCCACCGGCTTCCCATCTCTAAGCTGCATTACAGAAAAATTCACAGGTTGCTAAACATCTTTCTTCAGTCTGCATTGTGGATAGATGAACACAGCCAAGGAAGTCCAAAGCAAAACCAAAGGATATTAGACTATAAAGAAATGTATTTATGACTGAAAGTACAAGTGTGGCTTTTTGTATCACCAGTCCAATTGGATATTATATTGGTTTAGAAATCACTCTGATTTTCAAGTCATGAATGTTACCATAAGGATCTTTATCTTCTAGTCTAGTATTCCAGTGTTAATAGAAGCAACAGTCTCAAAGACGGCATCATTATGGAACAGAGAGCTTGTATTTACTTTCTAACAATTGCCATTAGACACACCATTGTAATTAAGTAATTTAATCTGTTATTTATTCTGGATAGAATCTGGCATTTGCTAGTCATTTCAACACCCTTAACGCACTAATCCATTCATCTCAAACTTGAGCTAAGCAGCCAAAGAAGAACAAAAACCTAAGAGAAGTTCACACTAGTGCAGTGCATAAATGGGAAGGCAACCTGGTCCAGACATTCACATTGACTATCTGCCCTGTCAGCAGACACAGAGCCCAAGAAAAAGGGCAGGGCTCTACACTGGAACAAGAGGTAAACTGATGAAAAACATGAGCATCCTCAGCTTGCACAGAAGTCACAGGAAACAGCCATTTTCCTGGCTCAGCTCAAAGAAAAGAGTGAAACGGACTAATTACATCCACAGAAGTCTTAATTTGCAACTACCATTCTCAGATTTGTATCTGCATCCTGAAAATATTCTTACAAGTCGCCTGATCTTTGCATGAAAGAAACTTCATGAACTCTTTTGAGATGCATCCTGACAATTTCTGGGGAAAGACAGCCCTTCTGGAAGCTGAGTGGGGATGCACAGTGCAAGCCCCCCAAGCCTAGGGGCAAAAGCTTCCTGCCACATCCCAGTCATCAATCACCCAACACACAGTGAATTAAAAGCACTAAAAGTTCAAGTGCAGCAAAGAAAACAAGCTTCTTCCAGAGGGTGGAAGGTACCACCACTGTTGATTGAATTTTTCCTCTATGAACAGCGATTCTGAAGTTAATTGAGATTGGTCAAACAGGAAAATTTTACTGTTTATAGAAAAAAGGCCTACATATCCACTGTTTACTTCCCACTGAGAACTCACCTGCCACAATTCAACATGCCTCCAGAAAGAAAAAAAAGGTAATATAAAAAATCCAATAAAAATATCACTACTAATCTAAAAAAACCAAAAAACTCCGACAAATTCAGACTTGCCTTGTCCTTTGCAAAGGGTCAAGCCAAAAAATCCACCCTGATTAGCACTTAGACATATGCATAAATTGACTGGAATAAGCCAAACAAAGCCAGTTTTAAAATATATTAATCTTTACAACACAATAGAAGTGGCAGAAAAATAACAAAAGTAGGAGATTATAACTAAAAGCTGGATGCAAAAGTGAACAGAAGGACTAACTGACCTGACTCGAGACTGGATTTGGGTCTTAATACCCTCAATGAAGTTGCCAGCATTGGGTTGCAAGAGAAAAGCATTATGCTGTCTCAGCCTGAATCACTGCAAGGCCCCAGAAATACACAGTATATTGGTAGTAACTACCGAGAAATTACCTAGCAGTAGGAGGAGCTTCCAGGTTTATTGAAACATATTCACACAAACAGAATTACAAAATGCATGCCCTACTGCATTGCTTTAGCAGTCAAAATGCTGCAGGAAAGGGTACAGGGCAGGCTCAAATAAGGTAAATAGTAGCATTCAAATCTTAGTGTCTGAAAGAAGGAAAAACATCCTGACGTATATTCCAAACTCTCCTTCACAAGCGCAAATGTCATCAGAAAAAGCGACTCCGTACATGTCTTTTGGAGGAGGAGGAGGGGCTGAAATGGCCCTGCCAGCTGACAGGATTGTTTACCAGCGGCAAAGCAAATGAGATGCACAGCCCAGGAAACCTTTGTTCAGTGACTCGCAGGGGGAGCTTAACCGAGTGCGGGACAAAAGCCGCGGTTCGGAGAGGTGATGCCAAAGGCAGATCTCAGGCCTTTCTCACCGAAGGCAAGGCCATTTCTCGGCCGGTGCCGGGGCCGTGCCAGCCGCCCCGTGCCCCTTGGCTGTGTGTGTGCCGGGGGAGCCTTTGGGGGAGGCTCTGGGAAAGGCATTTCTCGCGTCACCCCGCCAGCGAGCCCAAAGGTTGTTGTCAAGGCTCTCCACCGCCTCGGGTGCTAGCCCCAAACACAGCTGATCGCAAGCCAGAGGCCCCCGAGCACCATTCGTGCTGCTAACGTGCCGCACTTCCCACTCATCCACGCGTCCAAGGCGAGCTGCAGCGAGCGCATCCCTCGCTCCCCGCCCGCGGCCGCCGCCGCTCCGCCAGAACCCACCGGCACCGCGCACCCACACGGCACTTACGGTTCGCACGAGAAAACCATTCCTCCTCAGCCTGCAAATCCCAAAGCTGCAAGGGGGGACCGGCTGTGCGACCAGGCAGGCATGGCAGAGGAAACCCCTCCTCCACAGATGCCCTATTTATTCGCCGCTTTAGCATCCTGGCTGTGGGGGGGAGGCTCGCCCGTCCTCCTCCTTCCCGACCCCGAGCTGGGGAGACACAGGAGCTCTCTCTGCCCCACCCCACCCCTATTTTAACCCTTACGTTTTGCGTGGGGATTTTACCTGGCGAACGGCCGCATCCCTCCTCAGAACAAAACCACGAGGGCTTTATTCTGACACAAGAGAATTACTAGCACGGGGGGAAGCGCACGCCGGGGGGCAGCTGCCCGCGGCTGGCGACAAAAAGGCTGCGGGTTGGAGCCTCCGGCACCGAGGAAGGTGGATGCGGTGCTCATTTCTTGGGAGAAAGAGAGATTGGAGCCTCAGACCCGGATGATTTGCAGCAGAGTCGGTCTGAAGAGAACCCAAAAAAAACGAGCACACGTACATCCACGCACAGGCACCACGCACAAAGATGTATCCTTACTTCCCCTGCGTTCTGCTTTCTAGCCTTTACCATTATATCCCGGGTATTTAAGTACTATTTAAGAATTAGATCTCCCACACACTAACCTGTCCTCTCTTTAACCTTCCAGAGCAGGCAGAAGGCCTCCATTGCAAATAGCCTGTTATGCCAGAGGACAAAATAACCCCTAATCTTCATTTATGATATCATTCGTTTGTGGGAAAACACACTGTCATGATTTCTGTGTGTTATGACTGCCAGAGATCACAGGGTGAGAAAAAAAAGGCGGAAGTCAGAGAACCTTGAGTTACAAGTCACTCCCCACCCAGCCAATACCAGGAAAAAAAAAAAAGAAGTTGTGATAATCCCACCAAAAATGCAAAGAATGATTTTGAAATCAAAGGTTTTTCAGTATTCAGGTAATTTTCCGCAGACCTGTACTGACTTGCTGATGGCTCACATGGCAGAACACACAGTGCCTGTGAGGACACAGCACACTGTGAGAGGGCTTTGGACATTTGCACAGGTAAATCATGCCCAGTCACCTCCAATTTATTGTCCAGACTGGTTCAGAACCACATTTGAAATGGCTGACCTGAGTAAATGGGGAAATAACCCCCAGCTTTGCAGGCAGACACTGGGAGTGAAGATGGTGTGCAGAGGACAAGGAGTCCCCTTGCACTGCCAGCTCCCCCTGCTCCCTGCACACATTGCATAACCAAAATAAGCTCAACCATCATGCCTGAGACAATAATGAATTCTGTCACAGCTTTTACACTGAAGAGAAGCGTAATCCTCAAAGGACAGAGAGAACAGGGAAAGAAAGCAGGCACTTTGTGAGTGAGATTTCAACCATCCACATATTTTGTCTACCAAAAAAACAGCAAACCCCAGAATGAGATTTTTACAGTGGTACTGTCACAAACCAGCACTATTCTGCTGGACACTGCTGTCTTGTTTACCTGGGAAGGCCTCCCTGAATCATATTTTGCTTCCCTTGCCATGCATTATTGATCTGCAGCAATTTAAAAAGACCTTTGAACCCAGAGTGTACCCACAGTGATTGTGGGCTGCCACAGGGTAGGGCAGCACACCAACACGTGGTGCCTGATTGTCTGCCCTGCCAAAGGGTAAGCAATGTGGTGGAAAATAAATAGAGAGCAGCTGAAGGGTGTGCTGTGAACTCACTCACTCCCCAAACCCATAATCTGGGGCCTGCTGCTGCTGGAGCAACTTTTGGGGCAATCCACCCACAGTGAGGATGTAAGAGAGGAAAGGGAATTGGCAACTCACTGCACACCCCATAAAGCCTCCTTGGAGCCCCAGCACTGCACAAGGTGGTGTCACTGGAGAGCTTCAACTCCTTCCCATTTTTTTTGTAACTTGAGAAGTTTCAGTCTGTTTGGGAATTTCAGGCCCCCCAGGGTATGCAGGAAATGAGCTGAAAACACCCTGAATTTCCCAAGTTCTGATAAAGGAAAGGGCTGACTTGAGTGTGGCAGTTTCAGATTCCTGGACGATGCAATGATGCTGGCAGCTTGCAAACACAGGGAAAAGACTCAGTTGCCAGGGATATTTGCATTTAAAATAATGAGAAGGCACATTTGACCTTGCTAGATTCCCTGAATTTTTATGCTTGCTTTAAAGGTCAAAGTCATTTGAACTCATTCCTGCTACATAACCAAAATCTTTGCCTTTCTCCACAAGGCTGAAAACATGGACTAGACCCACCAAGTAAGGAATCACATCAGTGTGCCTGTAGCCAGAGCAGCTGAGAAATGGCATCCCCTTTCCACAGCTTGGCAGCAAGTGGCAAGAGCTGCAGCATGCCCAGAGGTACAGAAATGCAACATCAGTTACTGCAGAGACTGGTCTGCAGACCCAAAACTTCTGGAGGCAGCCCCTGGTGAGGCTGGGGGCTTTAATGAAGGTTCAAGCAGGATCCAAACGCTTTGCACAGCCCCAGGCAGTGCAGACACTCTCCAGTGACATGGGAATGCTCCTCCAGACTGACTGCAGGCACTAAGCAAACAGCAATGCAGAAGTAAAACATTTCTGTTTCACCAGGCTGGGAAGCAAAGTGTGGAGTTACAATCAGTGGTGGATGGCCCAGGAAAGGGAACATGGCTATGCACAACGCTGCTCCAAAGCATACCGAGGATATAAATCCCACTCCATGGATTTTTGGTTGTCTACCACCCTCATGCAGCCTGGGCACTTCTTCAACTGCTTCAGTAATAAAAGCAAGAGATTTTCTGTCTCCATCTGTACAGTCAGCACAACGGCTGCCTTCCTGCCTGTTAGCATGTTTGTATTCCCCATCCCTCAACAAAGAGATCAGCACAAACCTCCTGTGGTAAAAGTATCTTCTGAGCTGAACAGAATTCATTTGTTCTCCTTTCCTGGCCTGCTAATGCCTTGATGGTTACTTTATCCCATGAAAATTAACATTTTGAGACTCTTCCAAGTTTGCAGCAAGACAGTGGCTTGGTGCAACACTCGAAGCAAAGCTTTTGTCACTGCACAGGCTGAGCACAGGCAGATAATGAAAGTGTTAAATTCTGCAAATGCAGCCATATGGCAAATCTGAGCTTGTCACCATGAACTAAGAGAATCACTTCAAGGACTAAATGGGGAGCTCACCTAATTTGCCCATCTGTCCCAGGACGTTTATTGGTTTTAAAAGGTGAAATAAGCTATCAGGAGGAATGCTCTGCACTGATACATTGGCTTCCAGGCTGGTTTGGTTTCATATTGGTATCACACTGCACTGCAGAGAAGATAAAATCTTACACAGGTTGCAGAGACAGCCATGGGGCATCAGCAGCCACAGAACTGAAGCTCTCAATACATCTCAATTAGATTGCTTTGTGAATACAGGTTATTTTTCGCTCTTGAACCACAGGATCAAAATTGCCCATCTACAAGAAAGATTCAGTGCCCAAAAATGAAGAATTGGCTTTGAACACACAGCTATTCAACATACATTTTCTCCTCCTACTCAGTCTGGCTCTGTAGTTCAACTCTTTCCCAAATCTTGGCCTGCCATGAAGATGTACTGAAATTTGGTCCTTGCCCCTGTGACAGTGGGTGGGCTACTGGGAGCAAGGTGCAAATACACTTAAAGCAGCAGCTCATGGTGTGTTTAACA
Source organism: Anthoscopus minutus (assembly GCA_013399455.1). Classification (NCBI taxonomy): domain Eukaryota; kingdom Metazoa; phylum Chordata; class Aves; order Passeriformes; family Paridae; genus Anthoscopus; species Anthoscopus minutus. The sequence continues at coordinate 122,982 of VWYI01027957.1, forward strand.
GAAATGGTTGAAGTTGTAATATTTGTCAAAAAAAGAAAAAAGCTTCAAGTGGTCACAGATTTGGCACCCAGAACCTCAGAAAATTTTCACTTCAATTTTACTTGCCACAGCTACTCATCTGAAAAGACAGGAGCAAAACCACCTCCTCATTTCATGGATGTGCTGTGAAAATAAGTTCCTACAAGTACCTTTTTTTTTTTAGGAGAAAGACAAAGTTTTCTTTGCACCATAGTCAACATTTGTCACTTCTCTCCAGGAGCATTCATTCCCCTACTCTCAAACCCTGCAGGCCCTCTGGCACTCCTTCCCAGAGGCATCTCCTCCATTCCTCTTATTTTCCCCAAGCAATGAAGCAGTGCCCAAAAAAAGGGCTTTGCACAGGTCTGCAGATGTGGCAGCACTTGTGCAGTGCTGCAGTCTCATCTGCAGGGCTGCAGTGGATGCACAGCCCCTGTACCATTCCTCAAGCCTCCACATACTGTGAGAGCATCTCTGGACTGAGATGGCTTAATCCAGCAGGGACAACAAAAGTTCTTCCACCATCCTTCATATTGAGGCAATCAACACAGCCTCAATACAATTTTTTTAAGCAGTTTCTGCAAAAGCAAACTGAGAAGGAAGGAGACAGTCTATCAGCATGGGGCATCACAACCCACACTCATAGGTCACCTCGCCTCCAGCCCAAGGCTCTTTGCTCCTCTCTGCTCTCCCTCAAAGATGCCCAATTTGTGTCACATTGGTGATGGGTTGAGCTCCTGCCTCCCCCCACCATCACCTGAGCTTGAGAGAGGCTACTCAAAAGCACAAGGAGGAACCCTGAGTGCCCCAAAGCACACCTCTGAGTGAGACGGACATTTCAGTCAATTTATGTCTAATTTAATTCCCTCAGACATCAGATCTCAGTGGCAATAGCACCACAGCAGCAAACTCAAAGCAGAAAGTTGGAAGGTTATAGGAGGGCAAAATAAACTCTTAGGAGTGTTCTCAGAGTCTGTTGTGAGTGTCTGGCCTGGTGGTTACCTTCGACTGAGCAGCTGAGAGCCAAACCCCAGCAAGGTGGATTAGGTGAGGGAAGAGAGATGCAAAACACTGCCATATGCTGAACCTCTCTTAGAATTAAATGAAAGGGGACCAGCAGAACCCACGGGGCTGAGTGATAATCTTAGGCCACCAAGGGAGCTGCTTAAAATCACATTTTGCCAGGCCCTTCCAGTTTATTACCCTGGTCCTGAGCACCAAGTTGGTAAAAATCACAAGAAGAAGCTGGCATATTACAGACATTTTGGAATTAAGAACACAGGCACAATCATAAAGAATCACACCAATTTCCCAGTAGCTGCAATATCCACTTAGATACCAAATACTAGGAGCCTTGTTGATGCTCTAGACAAATCCAAGTACCTCAAAGACAATAATGTACCTCAAAGCACCACTGCACACTTGGCTGAGGGTAAATATTTAAGACATACCAGGGAGATAAATTCTTGTTACAGAGCACTGGAATACAGTTTCCAGATCTCTCTCTAAATACTTCATCAGTTCTTCAGCAAGTTTTCCTAAAGATTACCAGAAATGTGCCAAGCTTACCTCTTTTAAAACAGTGCATTTTAATCTGCATTTAAAAATTGCTATGATTCAAAACCAACACAGCACAGAACAAAAAAATGATCATAAAAGAGCTTTAAAAATGACACATTATTATCAGATGCGAAGAGAAAAAGTGCTATTACTAAAGTGAAGCTTGCTTTCCCACACCAGATAATGAGGCAACCATTGCAAGTCTATCTGCAGTGTCAGATCTTAAGAAGGCAGCTTCTGCTTAATCATTCACAGCTCGTGTGTCACCATTAATTCAGATCCCACTTCTCATTAAGGCCCAGCACACTTAGCCCTACATTGTCACAGCTGAATCACCTGCATTATCTGTCCCAAATTTAACTGAGCAACAGAGCTGCTGAGAGCCCAGAGTGGGGGATCACAGGCAGAACAAAACCTTGGGAGAGAAGTTGAGACCAATACTAATTTGGTGCTAGCCTTATTATTATTTCTGAATTACAAAGAAACTTGGCAGGAGGTGAGACCAGCCCAGCATCCTCCTCCCAAGCTGTGGCAGAAACTCAGATAATAATGAAATGGGATCGTCTCAGTAAGGCTAATACTGATCATGATGTTCTTAACTCTGTCAAGTATAATAAAGATGCTTAATCCATTAAGAAGAGGTTGTTGCCTAGACTATGCAGATTTTTGTTTTAATATCAACTGATAGTATTTTCCACTTCACCATCATACAGAAAATCCTGAATTTACAGGAAACTTGTATGGTCTTTCAGTTGTTTTTAGGAGGGAGACTGAGTAAAGAAATAGCACTGGTATTAAATGAAATTTCCAACACTTTCGAATGTAAAAAAGGAACATTATCATAGAAATCTGTCTACAGAGATAGAATGGAATCTATTCCTAAATTCTGTGCATCCAAACATAGAGTGAAAGAGAGACTTGTGTTGAAATAGGAGGCTCAGTTAAAAAGCCCAAATGAACTCCTACCATTAAAAAGCCCAAATGAACTCCTACCATGCTGCCTTAATATTAGGTTGCAATTCAACACATGGAACGGAGAGATCACTTTTGAATCTTCCTTTTACAAAGCTCTCATCATTAAAATTTTATTTTATATGAATTCTTACACCTTGCCCTCTACCATTGGATAAATTAAGACATTTGGTTTCATAATACAGCAATAAGTTACAAAAAAAAAGCATTCCCTTCAGCTTGACTCTCAGTAATAAATTCCAAATGAACTGGAAAGTCATGTCACTCTGTTTCTGATGGTCAAGGACACAAGCCTCTGACTTTCATTTCACATAAAACATTGGAAATCATTTTCTTACCGTGCTCCAATGACATCAAAGAGGTGCTGCCAGCGATCATTGATTTTGTTGAGTTTATCATCTATTTCTGCAACTCGGCTCTTGTTGCTAGCCTTGATTAGCTGATCACCCATTTGTTTCAAGTGAAGCTTATTTTCACTGAACAGGTTTATTTCTTCCATGCAGTCCTGATAAACATACACAAACATTGCTTTAATTACGGGACAAAACAAAACAGTGATACCAAAACAAAAATATGTGCTTCTTTTCCCACGTGTGTGATGCGAAGTCCTGTTTGGCTGAGGTTTCTGTATTAGCATGTAGAACTCTCACTGACAACAAAAAGAAAACCTCAATGAAGAAGCTCTCTCACAATCTATGAAAAAATAAGCAGCTTAAAGACTTGCAAGTGCCAGGAGTAAGTATTCCTAAAAATAGAAATGGAATGTTCTAATTTTACCTGTTGTTTTCCTGATTTAACGTCATTTTTCAATAAAGCTATCTGAAAAGAAACCAAATTCAAGTCTAGGATGGCTTTATTTTGCTGGCATTCTTATCCAGAGGAGATCTGAGATTAGATATTGAAACATTTTAGCCATGAGGAAGAGCAGCAGAAGAGTAACAGTCTTCTTTAAAATCAAGCTAATACAAAAGTATTAGAAAGCACCAACTACTATGGGGGAAGGGGCAGAATTAAGTTTTATTTTTGATTGTGGTTACTTCTTGTTTGCCTGGTATAAGACCTACCCCATCCTTCCATCTTTTCTTTGCCCTCTGCCTACCAGTTGTGTGGATGATGGAGGTGGTGAGAGCAGTGAGCTGCTCCCAGGGCATCACTCTGAGCAGTGCTGGGTGTGCACGAGTGTCCCAAAAGCCCAACAACACAGACCCCACCACCACAGCTCACACTCCATGACTAAATGCAGTCCAGTGGCATTTCTGTTCTGCTTTAAGCTCCAAGTGTGAACATCAAGGAGAGCTAATGACAGAAAAGCTCATCTCACAAAAGCCTGTGGTTTTACATCATGTATCACTTCCTAGAGGCAAGGAATACATGAGGAATGGTGCCTCTGTACTGACTTATCTGACTGCAATTGAGGAAAAGCACCATTGCTACTTACCTTCTGCAATTTGTCTATCATGTCTTCAATGCTAACATCTGCAGTCTGTAACACTTTGCTTTCCATTTGTACCAGCCAGGAGCACAGCTCCTTATTCTTCTCATTGAACACGATCCAGGCATTGAGCCTGTCCTCGATCTCCTGCTTCCGCAGGGACACCTATGGAAAAGCACACACAATAAATTCTACCAACAGTTTTTTCAGGAAGGAAACCAGCAATTATGAGCCTTCTAATTTCTAGTCTGCATTTGATCTTATTCCATTTTGCAGGAGCAGTTATCAAATATCCTGCTTTCCAAAGCCAGCGAGCAGATTGTTATTACATCTTATTTTGATGACAGCAGGGCAAAAAGTTGAGTAGCAAATACCAGATTCTCTTCCTCAGAAGAATAAAACTGAGTGACAGCTTTATAAATAATGTGCTTATATAATAATTTAAATGTTACTCAGTGAAAACCTGAAAATGTCAAACACAGAAGGAATATAAAATATAAAATTATTACATACTGTTTAGTATGGCCTCATTTATAACACAAGAGAAATAACACCTAGATAAGTTCTTTTTCTGTCATGCTAAGAGAAACTTTGGAACTACTGACTGCAATTATTTTATCTCTGTAGAAGTCTCCCTCTTTTCTTTCTATTTGCCCACCAGTAATTGGAGAACTTCCAAAAAATCAGCATCAAGAATCTACCCTTTTCACTGAAAAATATGGATTTTTTCTCCCCCATCAAAAATACATTTTCCAGGATGGATAAACAAAGTGTCTAGACAGAGAAATTAAGGTCTGATATTGCCTGAAAAAGCAGAGTTATCATGGCTCCGATATCTCAGAAATAAGCAGGGTCACATTTCTAACTAGCAAAAAGCACCTGTCTCTAGCCTAGGGCTCTTAAATATGTATTTATTTATTTACTAGGACATATGGTACAAAGTGAAAAATGGTTCAAGCTCTACTGAAGCAAGAGAAACAAATAACCCCTCATTCTCACCAATAAATTTTGTCTCAAGACTTTGCATAACATTTTGCTTGTCTTGGCTGTAAATGGCCACTCTAAATACCTCCCTATGGCAGGAAACACTCCCATTTCACATCTCACATGCACTTTAAACAGCATATGACTCCTCAAAATTCCTTTACTGATTCTTCTTGACTAATCTCTAACAGGATTTTGTACCCCAGAGTGAAGTTTAAAGGTGTAGTGTGGAAGCAAGGCCAGCCCCATGTAACATCAGGATCAAAACAGAAGGAACCAAACCATCTCCCACCACACTGCTTTTGCCTCTTAAATCCTGACTTGTTTTCAAGGAGGGGATGGAGAGGTGAAAGGGATTTCTGAATCCTTCATGACAATCTAAGCAAAGAGATGAGGATGAAAGCACTGTCTTGGGACATAGGGAAACACTCTCCCAATTTCTCCATAGGGAAAAGCCTGGAGATGCCAGGGACCTCAGAAAGTTTCCAAAAGTGTCTCTGCTCTGGGATGCTCCCATGTACCATCAACCTTAGAGGTTTGGAGGGTGAACTCTTCATCCTTCCTTACCACTTGCAGCATCTCCTATGTGTGGAGATGAGTTTACTTGGTCAGTGGAAGGACAGACTATGCTTGTCAGCAAAACAAGCTCTAAATGCTGATGTGATTCTTACTCCATGTTTGCTTGCTCAGAATGGGGCAAAGCAGGATTTTAAGAACAAGAAGCATCTTTTAGCTGGCTAAGCAATACAGGCTGACAGTAAAAACCAGGAATAACCCAAAGAATCCCAGACAAGCTTGTAGGAAAATAGCCCTTCAAACCATTGCTTTGAACACATTCTCCTCTACCCAGCTGCCCTGGTACTGTGAGCATCATATGCATTCCAAAAGGAGGCTAAAATAACATTCTGACAGGATTCTGGCTGGGATGGATGGTTAAATCTGTGACCTACATGCACCTTGCAAGGGCAGCTCTGTAAATGCTAATCCCTCGAGTGCATCTGCTCCCTCTGTCCAGGCACAGGCACAGGCATCTGGCTGCCCCTGGGCCATGACAGCTGCAGCTCTTTCACCTCCCTGCATTTATTCTGCACACTTTCCTCCACACAATACATCTTGACTCTAATTTGTATTCTAAAATGAAGCAGTCATGCCAATAGAATAGCTGATAAAAGTCTGTTCTCCCACCCTGGTGTCCAGCACTGAGCATCACTGTGGGCTCTCCTGAGGCTCATTAGGGCTGTGCAAACATTCAGAATCTCCCTCCACTACAGCACTCAACAGATTCCTCCCACTATGGATTGTGTGTGTCTAACACATTACTATCACCTCTTTCCTCCCTCTAAGACAGACTGAACTCAGTGCTGTTCCCTCAGGAAATTAAAATGGAAATTTTGAATAAAATCTGAACTTAAATTATTACAGGAAATTACTACTTGGATAGACTGTAGTGGAGCACATATAAAAAATTTTAATTTTCAGGGCTATTCAACACAGTGGGGACAGCAGGCTTCAGTAGCTCACCAAAAAAATGAAAAACAACAAAGTTCTCTCATTTATAGGCTTAACTACAGATTTCCATTAGGAAAATGGTTCAGGCATTTTGATTTAAAAAATAATGGTTTGTATTTCTCAGGAGGGGAGAGGATGCCTCTGGAATTATTTTCAGAGTGCAGAAAAAAATAACAGAGAAAACACTGGTTGTAGGACAGCTGACCAGTTTAAGGAAAAATAATAAAATTCTTCTTTCTAATTGAAATGCAAAAAAAATTAACTATTTTAATCAAACTAAATAACTATTTCATCACAACACAGTTTGTGAAATAAGCACAGCTGTTCATTACTCTGGGAACATTCCCCACCAAGATTGCTTTACCTTTGCCTCTGGTAAGGGTTAGAAAAAACCCTAACTGGCTTCAATACTTTACAAACTGTAAAATAAAAGCTATTTACTGGTCAGTAAAGAGACACAAGAGTATGACTTGCTGGTGTGTAAAGCCTAAGAGTAACTTAGGCCCTCAAAGTATTTTACCTCTTCCAATCCTGTTAACAGGGCAAAGTAAACACACATTCAAACTGCATAATAACCTAATGAATCAAGTCCATGTGACTTTGCTCTATATGTTCCCCAGCAATTTTACACGCAAGACTAAATTAAGTGTAATACAGCAGCAAGCCACAAAGAATGCAAATGTTTCACAGCATTTTCCTGCTACAAAAAAGACAAGTCTGTTCTCAATGTGTTCAAACCCAAGGAGTTAGTATTTACAAACACATTTAAGCTTCCTTTCTGCTGGAATTTTGTTTTACTTCCCTCTTCCTTTCCCCGCTCTAAGACCTCGGGCAATTCCTGTGCTCATTCCTCCCTGCCTTTGGCAGCTGGGAACAAAGGCACCTCTTCCAGTAAACAGCTGCATCTGGGCTCTGTGCAGTCCCACACTCACTTCTTACAAAGGGTTTGCATCAAAACCCTGGGCAGCCTGTCCTGGACACAAAGGGCAAACTCCATCCTGGGCCAGCTGCACCTGGAGCAGCCCCATTCCCACCCAGAGCCGCCAAAGGGAGAAACCCCTGTGCTGCCCTGCTCCAGGATAAACCCTTGTGCAGGGGAGAAACCCCTGTGCTGCCCTGCTCCAGGATAAACCCTTGTGCAGAGGAGAAACCCCTGTGCTGCCCTGCTCCAGGATAAACCCTTGTGCAGAGGAGAAACCCCTGTGCTGCCCTGCTCCAGGATAAACCCTTGTGCAGGGGAGAAACCCCTGTGCTGCCCTGCTCTAGGATAAACCCTTGTGCAGGGGAGAAACCCCTGTGCTGCCCTGCTCTAGGATAAACCCTTGTGCAGGGGAGAAACCCCTGTGCTGCCCTGCTCCAGGAAAACCCCCCGTGCTGCCCCACTCCCCCTTCCCAGCCAGGCCCCAGGGATGTCATCCCGCGAGGAACACCCCGTGGGAGGTTCGGACTTACCCGCAAGCAGAGCTCTTCCCACTGCCTGTGCAGATGCTCCACTTGCTCCTTGAGCACCATCATGTCCTCGGTGAGGATGAGGTGAGCCAGCTCCGCCTTCATGGCCTGCAGCTCCTTCATGTCGTGGGCCCAGTCTGCCAGCGACTGCTCCAGCTCCTGCATGGAAACGCACCCGCACAAGCCTTGGCACTAAGCTCCTCGGCTTTCCAAACCTGCTGGCTAATCCCCTGCCTGGCCTGTGGGGGAGGAGAGCAGGGAATGTGCAGCCGCCTGTGCAGCGCTCTCCCCTCGGGTGGGATCCCTGGACACCACTGGAGCCCCGCTGGAATCCAGCAGAAGCCACTGGAGCCCGTGGCAGTGCCCCAGCCCAGCCACTGGTGCCATCGCTGCATGCCCAAGGGCAGCCTGGCCCCGGCAACTCCCCATGCTCCAGGGCAGCATTTGGGTTCTCACACCAGGGCTGGCACATGCCTGCTTCTTCAGGGTTTCCTTTATAATTGTTTTGGACAAGTTGCTTTCCACCTGCATTTGCTCCAGTTTCAGGTTATTTTTCTAAACACACAAAAAAATTAAATCAGTTGCCTTCTCTGATGAATGATTTCATAAAGCACTTCCTTAGATTTGTGAGCAATGTGGAGCTTTTAAACTTCTTGTTCACAGAAAACTGGCTCTCTTTTCTGCTTTGCTCCCCCAACTCCCCTTTCTCTTTATTATAAGTTATGCATTTTCCTTAACATTGTTAAACTTGTCACCTAAAAAGGCAGAAGTACCACTGCATGCAGCTAGGGAATATGACACTCTATACACAAGGTCCCAAGTCCCATTTTGCAAAAAGAGCTACTGGGAAGGACTCACTGGCTCATCTAACAGAAAAAAAAACCCCAAACCTGTAAGAGAATTCAGTTTGTCTCATTTTAAAGCACAAAAAAACCTGTGAGTGTTTGTGTCAGAAATGTGCTGGGTCTAAACCCTCCGAGGATTATCACAGGTCTTGGACACAGCTTCAACACTAGAGGAAAATGCCAAATAAACCTGACTTTAAAATTTACTTGAGATCACAGTACTCCTATAAATGTGCACACATGCATTTATGTCTCCTAACAAGGGGCAAATCCAGAGCAATTACAGAGCTAACTATGCAATTTCATGGGATTTTGCTAGTCTCATGTAGGGTCCAGGGCTGAAAGAAAAACAGCTTTATTCCATACAGAAGTGAAAAGCAGGAAGAGCATACCATGCCTTTATTGTACTATGACACCTACCAGCAGCACTTGCACTGGCACTGGCTGACCCTGATGCCTCTGCAGCTGAATTTCTCTTGCTGGGATAAGAGGCAGAAACTGTGTGCTTCCATCTCACAGATAATTCAGGGCTACAGCGAGGCTGCTGCCGTGGGAAAGACAGCCAGCACTCACAAAGAAGATTTCAGACAGCTGATAATGAGTTCAAAGCCTTGGCTCGTTAATAAGCTTATTTGTTCCCACTACACAGGTCAACAATTCACTTCATAAAAGGATGATGAAAGACTGACCACTCCAGACAAAATGTCTCCTATCCCTTGGAAATGCTTTTCTTGCCATTTAATTTTCATGGTGCACTATGGGCTGCAAGTAATTTTGCCACTCCCTTACTCTTAATTTTCCTTCTCTTTAATTATTCCCAGATGCTGCAGGTATATATGGTGCTTTACAGAATTACAAGGTCTCTTGCCTGAGGAGCTACATGTGCAAAATGGATTGGGAAACAAAAAAGGAGATTCAGATATGGGGACAGCAGCCAATTGAGCTGAGAGAAGGGAGCTTTTTCACTTTTGTTTGAGAAACTACTTATTTTATAAATACCGACTGTAAAGAGAGAAGAAGTAGGAAAAAAACCCCACTACTACTACTCATAGTTTTGGTCAGCTGGACTTTGGAGATGGGCAGCAATCAGGATGGTGTAAAGGAGAGAAATTCAGTGTCACTGAAGAGCAGGTAAGAGGAAAAACTAATTTTCCAGGAATGAGGTGTTTTGCAAAAGACTACATCAATTTGAATACAATATGGCTGTTGATACCTTAATATGTTCCTTGGCTTTGTGGAGCTCTTCATGTTCAACAGGGAGTGGATCTTTTACTTTCTCTTTTAGCTCTTGCAGTCTGCTTTCCAGTTCCTTGGTTTGCTTTTCAAAGCGGTCACAAGTCTGCTCAGAGAGACCCAAGAATGTATGAAAGGGGAGGATACTTTATCATGAAGTGTGAACTACACAGATATGTTACAAAATAACATTTTCAACCCAATGAAATTATCATTCATGTTCCATGGGTTTTGGAATTTTCTTTGTTTGATACATAGTGCCACCCACAAGGATTTGGTGCTTGGATTTATAGAACTTCAAGCCTCTCCTATTTAAGGCTTGCCTTAGAGAGCATTTCTGCTCATTTTGTTTTGTTTGATCCAAGAGGTTCTAATAAGGTTTTAGGACTGTATCAGTGACAGTACTCAATTTTAAGACACACCTAATATGCTACTTGGCCATGAAAGCAAATTCATTGTTCTAAGGAAACAAATATGACTGGCTCTTGTGTTTAGATGTTTGGCAACATAAGGAGGAACAAGTCATTGTTCCATAAATTTTAGCTTCACAGCCCAAAGCAGGAATGAGTCCAGGCCATGTGAAGCATGAGAACAGAGCAGGAACAGGCATTGTTCCAACAAATGGAATCCAACTCAATTTCCTTTGGAGAATCAAGGGACCACAGGTTTAGCTTCCCTCAAGCCCTGATGACACATGACAGGCACTTCCCCCAGAGCGCCCTGGCAGTGAGCAGCAGCTCAGCCCTGGAGATGGTGGAACAGGGAAGCTCTTGAGACCCCAATGCCAGAGCAGCAGGTGGGGAGGGCATCATCCCTACCTGTAGGATGCCACTGAACTGCATCTTCTTCTTCTCCAGCAGGGCCTGGGTTTTCCCCCAGCCCTGCTGTAACTGGCTGAGCTCCTCCTGGAGAGCAGTGCTGGTGTCGGGATCGGAGACGGTGCGCAGCTTCTCCCCAACATCGATGACCAAGGTGTACATGGCTTGCCACCTCTGAAGGATCACTGCCTTACTCTTGAAAAGTAAAAAAAAATATTAACTTTCTAAGCTGTTCTTAGAAAGTTACAGAAGTGCTTTCCCAGTACTTCATGTGAGATGACTCTCAAGGTACAACTTTGTTCATAGTCATGAAAGAGTAATCAATAGATCTCCTATGTGCTTCTTTAATTTCAGAAAAAGTCAAGTTTTTTCTCTGACATTTTGATTTATAAAACTATACAATAGCCTTCCCCAGACTGAATCTATAGGGTGAAAGTGCAGTAGTCAAAAAAAGATGGAAATTTGGTTGTATGAATTACTCAGAACAAAAAATACAGTCTAAGTTCTGTAATCACCTCTAACATCAACATCCTAGCTAATTTTTTCAGAGGCAATAGCCCTGTTAATCATGATGTGAGGTAAGCCATCAATAATAATTTGCCCACAACAAATTGATCTCTAACACAAGGAGATATAATCAGTTTCTTTCTGTAGAAAGCAGCAGGAGGAAAAGGGCAATTTGGAGTAGGAGGGGGAAAACTTTCTGGCTTTTCTCACTAAGAAAAAAGCATGAGCACCAAGTTGTAAAATCTACTGAAAATCACCTTTACACAGCAGGTAGAAATAAAGATGAAATAAATAGGGCAAGCACCAAATGGAATACTGGTAATGTGTTAATCCATCAACACTAGGTGTTGTGTTATATTGTGGGTACACAATATAAATCTTGGATTGTGCAAATAGCATTCAATAGTATGATTTTAAAAGGCTTTAGATCGCCTTATGCAACCATCAAGTTCACTGCTTGTTTCTACCTTCCTATAAAACAAAGAGGTGCATAGTTAAATGGAAAACCAAAGTATCCAAAATTAACAAAGGAAAATATTTTTTTTCACGGCATTTAAAATGCAGACCTCACTGTTCTGAAGAACTGCTCACCAGGTTTGTGTATCTTGGAGTAAACAGACTCCCTTGCAAGTGTTTTTCCCTTTGTTTTTGGCATCTCCTGCCCATCCCTGCACACACAAGACCTCTATGGCCTATCTTGCCACATAAGTACCTTCCTTCAGGAAAAATAAAAGGCCTGAATTCAGCAGTCATGTCAGTAAGATGCACCCAGACCTAGAGGTTACCTGCTGACTAGGGTGTCTGTCTCATCTTCTGGCACCCTGAATTTCCATTTTCATATCCATAAGATTTTGAAAGCATGCAAGGCTACTAAATGGCCATGCTGATCAAGAAGTTTCCGAGTGTAACAAGCCTTTTGCAATGTCACTGCTTTCTTATCTGTGCTCAGCTTTAAGGAAAAAGCGTCACCAATCATTTCTTCCCCAAGAAAGTGTGTGATTTTAAAGCTTTTACCTTAGCACACAGAAGTTGTTTCAGTCTGAGGGAAAAAGCCCACATATTTTAGATTTAAGAGAAATAAACACAGTACCTTGAAATCATGAATTACATTTCTAAGCTGGTAAAGGCTGTAACAGTCCTGGCTCTTCACAGCTGTGAGGAAGCTGTTTGTGTCATCAAGGAATCTGTTGAGGCTCTGCAGGGAACTCCTGAAGAGCTGCCACTGGCTCACAAGTCCATCGATATCCTTCTTCCTCTGCTGAACCATCCGGATAACATTCTGCCACTGCTCTTTCAGCAACGTCAGCTTGGAAATAAACTCTGTCCTGAAAATTACAAGGGCTGAGTGTTAATGTATTTTGATCTCAAGGCTGCATATTGCAGTAATTGTGATGGATCTCCATTTGCAAAGCTGTTTTCCAATTATAATACCCAACAATGCAAGAAAGCTCTTTGCAGCCATAAGCTCAGCCCTGCTCTCTTAAGCAATCCAAACAACCTTTTACATGATACAAAAAAGGGTAAGGCAAGTCAATCTTGCAGCTGTGGTATAGCAACATACAGAGTACAGCAATCAGACACAACATACACTAAACGCTTCTCTGAATAACAAAAAGATCAATCCAAATGAGGCAAGGTCGCCGATCATGCTGCAAAATTGATCTGCACAATGGAAAATTGTGCAGTTATTGAACCCATTTAACCAGTTATTTTGTCATCTTCTTTAATATGGTCAGATGATCCAGCAGGTCTGGCTGGGTGATTAGGTCAACCCCATCTATCAATTGTGCTTCTCTGCAGGAGGAGTCATGCCTGATTCGATCTTAAACAAACACTGGCCTTTGTGTGGGTAACACACAAAAGTCTCCAGCACAAAAATCCAGCAGCTCAGATTAGTTTAGCCCTACCTTCCCTGGCAGTTTTAAGCCAAACTGTGGATTTCATACTGGCATGTCTGAGGGAAGCACACACACTGTCCTCTGGAAGCAGCAAGATCTGGCAGAGGGAAATGTTTTCACCCCAAACACCCGAGGCAGCTGAGCCTCTGCTCATAAACATTACCCTCTCACATAAACATTCTCACAATGCATTAAGAGAAAGGTGTAAGATCATACTGATAAAAAACAGGTTTAGCTACCATATATTTGGGGTTTCATGGCCAATGACTCAATGCCCTGGCACGTGTGCCAGGAGCCATGTGGACAGTCCACACCTCTGCACTCTGAGATGCAGAGAGGCCCAGGAAGAGAGGATCCTTCATATGCAGCATCCTCATATGCTTTGTGGGCAGGCAGCTCCTCAGCCACAGGAACACAACAAAAGACTCCTGTTCAGGAGTAATCATTTTTGTTTTCAGCCCAGCCTCTTACAATCCTAAATGCAGTCTGGACAGGGCACCTGTGTTTCGTTCTCACTGCACCTCCTCATGCTTTTGTAAAGTGTAGCAGGTGACCATTCAAAGAGTGAACCCAGATATGAATTGAGTTAATATCCTCATAAGAGCAAAGATTCAATACCAATTCCAAGGAAGACAGCATATTCACTAAATGACCAAGATTTTAGGGAGAAAACCAAATAAAATACCTTTTTTCTGCTTCTCCGGATTCTAAGGAGAGTAGAACTTTTTCTATGATAGAATTAAATGTCTGCTGATTTATGGAAATCTCAGTCTGCAGCATCTGAAAATACCAACAGAACAAGTTTTAACTATTCTCTGAACAACCATTGCTATGAAAGCTCCTTCTGCTCCTCTAGAGAGGCAGTATTTATTTAATTGTAAATGCTGAAAACTCTATTTAATTTTCAACTGCTGGTGTCAAATGCACCCTAAGAGAATCACAGTTTTTGGATACCAGGAGGAATTGGCACAGATAGCAGACCCCACCATGAGCTGGATGATACAGATCAGAAAACCAAAGTTTTTTGACTGTTTCTGTGTAACAAATAGCAATTGTTTGGGAAAATGCCGGTGAAAACAGATTTCCACAAAAATCTAACAACTGGTCAAACCAGAAATATGCTATGAATATACTCTTTTAAATGTATTTCTTCCAGAAAATTAAGATTACTGCCAGGTTTCCACTAAACTATCCAGTTAGTTGCCAAAGGCTCCAGTGTTCTGGGATAGGCAGACAAGTACACCTCAGGGCTGGAGAAATTTAGGACTTCCATGACACAGCACTTGAAGATGCACTCCTAAAGGTCTTACCCTTGCAAAAAGAGATCTGTCCCTTTGGAAAAGGATTTTCATGTTTCAGAGATTTTACCTTAATAGGGATCTCAAGAGCGAAATGCTCTGTAAAATCCTGCCCAGATCTAATTTCAAAAGGTACAGCATTTTCTAGTGATTTCCCCCTGCCTTCATTATTCAAGATGCTGCTTCCATTTTTAGAATTAGCTTTACCTCATATACTCTCTGTTGCTCTTGCAGTTCTTCAAAGTGTCCTGGAATATCTGTTTTTAAGGCTTCTTTCATTTTTTCTAGGAATTTCATCCACTTTTCACATTTCTGAAAGAATTTCTTCTCATCATTTTGGGTTCCCTCAAGCATACTGTAAAACAAAATGAATAACCAGAAACTTCTGTTGGTGGATGTTTTTCTAGGTATGTTTACAGATGCTCAAAACATGGTGGTTAATAAAATTAAAATAGTGAGGTTTTCCCTTGGCACTTTGCTTCCTCCTTCTCCTACCAACATCCAGGTTTTTGTTTCAAGTGACTTAGAATACAAATAGCCACTGAAAAATCAAGTAAACTGAAAGGGCAGAATTCCAGCTGGCAAGCCCCTGAGAAAGCTGATAACAGATTGCAAGATGTCCCATGCTTTAACTTGGTTTTCATTTTAATTACAGCAAAGGGAATTGTAATTAGTGATTTTTTTTGTTGGTTTGTTTGCATTTCAAACCTGCAACATTCCAGAGCAGCTGCTGTTTTCTGACTCCACTGCCGAGTCAGGCTCTGCATTTTCTTCAGGGTGAAGTCACTGAGTGGCAGCTTTATGCTTGCCTCATTCAAACTCTCTATGCTTGGAGAAAGTGCAGCAAGCTCCAGTGTCTGATTCTGGAAGCAAAGAAAAAAAAATTACTGAAAAAAAGTACTGCCTTTCTTTTAAAGAAGTACAGAAGCTTATTCTCCACAACTTGAAAACATCCAGCATTTCTACTGATGTCAAAAAATACAGAGAAAAGAAAAGTAATAACTCTTTTACACAGGGCTCATTTTTCCAACAGTACTGAACAGATACTCAAAACCTGGTACCTCCACATTTACTTTATACCCTACATTGAGGGAAACAGGGTAGCTTCACAGCAAAACTGGGGAAAAAGATGTCCCATCAACCCCAAATATGAGTGATTTTCATCCCTTCCATGCAGGTATTTGGCCTGAAATGCAGATCTAAAGTTTCTAAACTCTGATCATTGCTTTTTGTGTTTTGGCTGATGGAGGTGCTGTGACTTTGACATTTAGGACACAAAGAGCATCTTGAAGTGGGCAAGAGCTGAGTTGTATCTTTTTGTATCTGGGAATACAAACATACCATGAGCAATTCTGAGTTGTCTCCTTCCTCTAGACAGAGGCTATCAAAGGTGTCTGTGCAATTCTTGACACGACCCTCCAGCATTTCCAGGCAGTTGTTGAAATCCTCCAGTTGTAAAAGATTAAACTGGGGTGAATATTGAAAATTTACATTAGTTACTATTTATTATACTTATTCAGTATACAAAAAGGAGCAATAAGCAATATTATCAGGAAGACAAACAGTTATTAAACCTAAATTCTAATGTATTTATAACTCTCTATTGAACTTTTTTCCATTTTTCAACTAGACAAGGTAAAAATTTAACCCAAAGCAGAGAGCAAGAAAGAGAATCTGAAAATTCTGAGACAGCTGTAACTACGTGAAAGGAATAGGGGTTTCTGTGATACCTTTCGTAGCTTTGTGCTATTTAACTGTTGTGAAATTGGAAAGTCAAAACTCAGCTTTCAGAGGGGGGCAAACTTGTGAAAATGAGCTTTCTTTGAGGTACACACAAAGCTTTGTCCCATGTCCCTGCACAACCAAAGCTGTGCAGCTTACATCCGTTCCGTGGAGAAATCAGCAGGGCTGGAATTCAACTTTCCTTTATCAGAATAGCACTGGGAAAGCTTTTACTTTCCTTTCCAGAATTAAACTCCACATCTCTGAGAGCACTTACACAACAGCAGTTTTCTAAGGGGTGAATGGCAAGAAGTGGTGTGTGGAGAGAGATAAACAGGGTAACAGGGTTACATCAGAGAAAACAGCTACCCAGAAATGCATTTTTTCATGCAGTGTGAAGTTCACAGGGAATATGAGAAACTTGTTATCTTCACAAAGATTTCTGGCTTGCAGCCATTAACTGTGCTGGTAGATGGATTGTAAATAGAGCTGGCTTCAAATGTCTTGATGAATTTGGATTTACTTTAAAACAGAACAATTCATCGAAACCAGACTTTTTCCACAGGAAAAGACTAATTCCAGCAGTACATTTGCCTGGAAGCTTCATCAGGAATACCTGGGCAGAGGAGAAGTCAATCCTCCACTACTCTGAGCAGAGCTCCTGGATCCAGGTCTCTCCCTACTTGGCCTGAACAGGAATGTGAATCTGGTCCTCAGAATTACATCAAGTGGCCACAGTTTTCTGGTTGGTTTTAGGTTCACTACATGAACTCTTGCCAAGGAAAACAGAAGCCTGTTTTTGGTTTTTTTTGTTCAAGGCAGAGCTGAGAAAATTTACAACTTAACTTCAATGTTCAAAAAAATAAAAATACAATTCCTAATCTTTTATTATCTGAGGGTCCTGGGGATAATAGGCCCACTGACAAAGGCTGTTAGAACAACACAAGCAGGTAAGGGTGAAATCCTTCACCTGTCCCTCTGGCTTCACATGTTATTTCTTTAACCATCCTGCTGATTGTCATTTAATTGAAATTTCAATCCAAGAACTATAGTGCTCTAATGAGGAAGGTGGCTCACACAGGACTCTAGTGAAGAAGTTATCCTACACTGACAGCTAATTTAATATTAAAAAAAAAATACCTGAAGTTCATCCAACTTCCTCTGCAGCATCTTTTCCAAATAGGTTGCTCTCTGGAATGGCTGCATCTTCTCCAGCAGAATGGCTTCAGCAGCTGTCCCAGCCTGCTGTTTTATCCTGTCAGCCTGCAAATAAATCTGGGTTCGGCATCCTGCGATGTTTTGAAGGCCATGCTGTAAATTCTGATGAGAGAAGGGGAAAGGGGAAAAAGAAGTCAATAAATGAATCAGATCATCATTCATGTGCCACTTTCATTTGGGATCTTTTGTTGCTGTAACTAAACTCTTTTTGTTGATCCCATCTGGGAGTCAAGCTCAGCTATGGTGAAAGCTTCAGTCTTTTACTTGGAGGATAAAGGGAATTGCATCCATTGAGTGCAGTGCTGGGAAAGGCACAGTTCAAAGTTCATGGAACACCAGTGACTTCAGGCAGCAGGATACTGCTGCTCAGGAGGCAATCAGGGAGGGAAATCAGAATATCCCTCGCTACGAGATGTGTGTACTCTAGAAGATGGAGGAACTGGCCCGTGCTGCAGATGAGGAATGCTGTTTAGTTACAACCATACCAGTACTTTGGATCCCTCTGTGACTGAGGACTGTGGGTTTGGACTTACTTGTTCCCCTTTACTAAGAAAGATGCTATAAAATTATACTCTAAAGGCAGTACAAGAACAAAGGGAGTGATTTTAGACTCATTCAATGTACTCTTTTTTTTCTTTTTTTGACAAGTGAAATTTACTTTTAGCCATGAAATCCCCTGAAATTTTCCACTATGTACTGTCTTTTTTGAGAATAATGAGCAAAGTCTTCTGATCAATAGCAAAGAATAAAAACATTTCCCTAAAAAGAAAAATGGTCCTTGCTTCCTGACCCCTTTGTTTGAATGGATCATGTTATAAAATACAACTCCAGCCATTTAATAAATAACCCAAGAAATTTTGATTTCTTATTCTCTATATAGAAATTCATTTTTATTTTTTGTGGTGACAAAAATTCATAAACCCATAATCTTTCCTTATATAGAGAGAGGAAAAGATTAGAGGGATTAAAATACAATTTTGTTATGCACATATATATTCAAATACACATCATTCATATGCCATTTCACTGATCCCACTGATCTTTTAACTCACCACATGAAAAAATCCACAATTAATTCCATGTGTTCTACCCAGACACACCAGGACAGGATCTACTGTGCTAATGGAATTCAGGTGGCCATGCCTTGCTTAGTAGGTGTAACACTCTTCCTAAAAATTTACAGAAAAGGCAATTCCTTTTTGCTGACATATTGGTGAATTTCTGTCACAGCCATTAGTAGATCAGAAAAAAGTAAAAATACTTTGGTCTGTGCTTTGCTGTTGTCATTTTTTTCTGACAAAGAGAGACATACATGAGTTCTCTTTAGTGTAAAGTTTCTTACTTAAGGTCACATGCAAAATGGAATTCTCTGGACTTTTTCCAACTTTTGGCTAGAGATTCATAAAGCATGATGAATCACTGCTCTGTCCTAACATAAGGATTATTATATTTCTTTATTGCAGCCTAAAGAAATCAAAAATGTTAGAACCTATTGACAGCTGTGCTGCCTGAGAGAGTCCAATGTAGTGTGTGCTTTCAGCATGATATTTCATTTGCCTAAAGTCAAAAGCATTTAGAATAATCTAATGAGCTCAGGAGTCTGTGAACTCATCACAGCAGACCAAAACACAGCACCAAATCCAATTACAAACAATTTGAAGGCTGTGGAAGAGCTCAGGATGACCCTGTGCTTGGGAAAATTGCTCTTTTTTCCTCTCAGTTACTGCTCTAGTAGATATTATCCCTCCTCCCAAGCAATCCCCCATAAGGTAAATAATTTTTCTTTCAGTGATTTCTTCCAACACAGGTCTGATCTTTTGTGTAGAGCAGAAATGGGCAGAGATGGAATATGACTCCCTTCTGCTCTCTTCTCACCATACACTAACTCTAGTTTGGTCTCTGGTCAAAGGAGGAAGGAAATGAAAGGAAATACAAAGATGCCTGTTCATGGAAGGAACCCACAGATTTTATCTTTTCCACTGACTGGATTGTTGGTGTTCTTTTGCCTTGTTTCTCAAAACTAAATCTTGGTTTAGTACCAGGCAGCAGAAACTTATTCATGTACCTTCATCTCCTGTATCCTCTGCTCCAGGGTTTCTGTCATGTTCTCCTCGGGCAGGTGAGCATCCAAGAGCTGAGCACACTGCTGGCTGTACTGCTGCAGCTTGGCTGCTGTCTCAGTGCACAAAGCATCAAAGGGCTCCCAGAGTTGTAGAGCTGCCTGTGCTGCCCGCAGCTGATCTGTGATGTCTTCATTTACTGAGTTCCACCTGCCAAAATATCAAAAGATTAAGAGCATTTTCCTAGTAGGTTCTCCTGTGGAATACAATTTGGCATGGGATTCCTGTGGGAGTTGCTTTGCATCCACACCCATGTTCCTGAAAGCCACAGTTTGTGCTGTGGGATCTGTCACATGAAAAGCATGCAGGTAAAAGGTACAAATTCCCCATCCCTGGAAGTGTTCAAGGATGGATGGGGCTTGGAGAAACCTGGTCTGGTGGAAGGTGTCCCTTTTCATGGCAGGGGGTTGAAACTGGATGATCTTTAAGGTCCCTTCCAACCCAAATCCTTCCATGATTCTGTGATTCTGCTCCTCACAGAGATGCCCTTAGATAGGTGAGATGCATATTAGTATAGATTTGAAAATCTGACAGATGTTTCAGTCCTGTCTCAACAACTTGGGTTTTTCAAATACCAATAACTGGGGTCTGATTTTGCAGGCTTACCTAGTGTGTGCCTCCGTGCACTTCTGGTCAATAATCTCTGCAAAGGAGGGGGAACAGTTCTTTTTCAGGTTACTGGCAGCAGCCTGGAGCTTGGCCCAACTTTCTTCACTGTTCTCTGATTCATCTTGAAGAGCCTGCAGAATGGATTATTGCAATTAATTGTGGGGGATAAGTGACCTAAGTGTAACTTCCCCTATAGATTGGTAGGGATAGAGCAGCAATAATAATGCCATACTTTTGCAGATTAAAATGTTTGCAGAAAATGTAGCACCTCACCCTAAAAATTAGGAAGCTAAGAGAGTTGAAATGGCCCAAGTTAAAAAAAAAAGCATTCAGGAGACCTATTTTAAAGTGAGATAATTTATTGGCTGTTAAAGAAAAAGCTCATTTAGCACCCCTGCACCCCTGAACTGAATAAATTCGTTTGCTAGAAACTAAAAATGCTTTTATTTTAAGCCACTGTTTCTACTGGCAGTAAAGTTGGCTTGACACCTCCTGTCCTCAGCTGCAAGTTCCCCCTCCTGATATAGACAATTACAGCATATCTGTGAACTGCTTCAGGTTAAAAGTAAACAGGGTGATTGAAGGAAGGAGGTGAGAAGGTGCCCAGTTCCTTTTATTTATAACCTGAGCCCAGGTGAGGGTGGAAAGCACTTGTGCAAAGTTTTCTGCCAAGAGTCCTACAACCAGCATTCACAGCCTCAGTTTGTCCTGCACCACTTCTGATACAACTCAAAAAAAACCCAAATCAGGCCTTATTTACAGGAACACAGGGAGTGCTTGCTTTTCAACACTCATTTAAAGCCAGGAAAGGGGATTTTAGCCAGAGGTGTGAAATGCCCAGAGCCAGGGTCAGCCTGACTGCCTACTCCAGATGCTCTACTTGGATCCTGTAACAGCCAAGCACAACAGCAGGAGGATCCAGAGCAATTTATGTCTGGCATTCTGATTCATCCAGAGGCTGTGCAGGAGACTCCAGCTCTCTGGGGGCTGACAGAATAGTTGGTTCTGGTGCTGAAGCAAGCACAAATGCCAGGCCCAGCATCGATACAAGGTGCAAGGCAGCATGAAGACTCAGTGAACTCTTTTTCTTAAACCTTGGCACCTAAATTGCACACAAGTTGAACTTAGGCACAACCTAAAATAACAAGTCCAAGTGCCTCTGGAGATAAAAAAAATTAGTAATATTGCCCTTACTTCAGTGTTATTATAATAAAGAAAAAGTTGTTCAGATTATGTTTTTGGTCTTTTTTCAGTGGAGTTTGTTTGCCTAAAAGCATAGAAGAAAGTACAGAAATAAGATAACTTTACCTGGAGAGTTTTGACCTGTTTTTTCAAAGCTTCCAATGAAGCTTCTTCCCCAGAAGGTTTGCACTGGTCTATGCAGTACAAATATCTTGTTGTCATCAAGCTTACTTCTGCATAAATTTCATCATATGCTCTCCATTGCTCCAGTACTGACTCCATTGAGGCCTTGAGCTGTGCAACCTGCAGACAAACCAATTCTGTTAATATTTCTTGGGTACTCCTGACATATAAATCACCTTTAAATTGACTTAGAAATCTAAACTGGGTTCTCAATCCATGACAATCCACAAGAATTTCCCAAGTTGGAGTATTTTACTACATGGTAAGGAATTGTTCAGGGTACAAAAAAAGCAGTAAGGCATACCTAGAGTGAAGCATGAGAATTTGCTGGAAATTAAAATGTCACTGGGGTTCAAGGTAGCACTATTCTGCCAGAACACCCCAGGAAGTACTGAAATAATGAACTGCTTATTTCTTCCTGCCAAAATCAACCTGAAGTGGGAGGAAGTCAAAAGCCTTCATCTTCTTAGGAAGCAGATAGTTTGATCCAGAGATCAAGTTTCCTTTCAAGGACGATTTGAACAGAAATTGGTTTGCATGGAAGAAGCCTCTACTGCAATACTCTGAGAGCTGTCATCCCTCTTATGTCATCGTGCTCTAATAATGCAAGTCCACCTGGATCCCAGGCTAGCAAGTTCAGGATTTTCATTCAAAATCAAGTGATGGATATCCCCTTTATTTTCTGTCCCTTTCTTATTACAGTGGACTAATCTATAAGAGGCAGGCATAGCTTCCATTTGCCACAGGCTCCTAGACACTGCAAACACAAAAACACAGTTCTCCTTCAGCCATTTTTATCCTTCTGTTTCAGGGAAGTACATGTTTCAGGCATGTCCTGGGTTAGAGAAAACATTCGCCTAGTTCAGTACCTATTTTCAGTCATGCTTGGAGAAAAGCATGAAAACCAGGCAGACAAACCTAGGACCTGACAAAAGCTAGATTCCAGATTTTGGCTCTGACTATGCAGCCACACAATGGAAGATGAAAAGAAGTTCACACCATAGTTCACCCTAAATAGACTGCACAGATCGTTTTATCCTAGTATCCTAGTTTCAGACACACACAGGCTGGTGGATTAATCATCTCTATTCTCTTTTGAGTCATGGAACAGGTGGGAGGAATCTCTTAATTGCTTTTTGTAGCCTGTAGCTAATTACTGCCCACACAAGGAAGATGGAACGACAACGTTCCCAGGAAATGTCTCTGAGCCACAGGCTCACAGGCTTGAGCTCAACCTTTGGACAATTTAATCAAGGTATTACATCTCCTTAGCCCTGTGTTAGAAATCTCTGCCTGGCTCTGATGTGAGCAGTCACCTGTGGGAAGGAACCTGCACTTGCTGTTTCACTGCTCACACAGACAGCTCAGCTCCAAGAAGATCCTGCAGTTTGCAAGGTAGTTAAGTCATGAAATTCCTAAAATTAACATGACCTATGGTGACGGTAAGAAGAAAATAGCACCAGGCTGTCAATCCTGCCAATTTCTATCCCCAGCTATACATCAGAAGGAAAAAGTCTCATCATGTACATAGACATAAATTTCCCTGCTTTCTTGGTAACAAACAATCACATCCCTTCTGCTGAAACCTAAACCAAGAAGCAGCAGATCAATACTTGATCAACACTTCATGTGGAAGAGTTCAAGCAAAAGGGTTCAGGTTTCACAAAGTTCTGAGGAAACAGGGCTAGGAATTCATAATAAAAGTGTAAAGCAATCTTAACTAGTAACACAACCACTCCATCATGTATAATTCTCTACAGTACACGGTTATTTATTATCACAATTTCAATATATAAATGTATACACTATTATCTCTCCTGCACCTATCAATTACATCTACATAAAAAAAATATCAGATCTAATTATAAAGATATTATGACAATAAATACAAACTGCTGGGGAGTCAGTTTGCATGGGAAACCAACCTGCCAGACTCTCCTTGAAGCAACTGGAAACTACACAGAATTTGAAGATGGCAAAAGCCACCCTGGTGTGTGGATGAAAGAGTAACTGGGGGGGAAAAGCTGCAGTGAGAACAGGGCCAGAGTAGGCAGCTTCCACCTGTTGCAATACAGAGGAGAAAGAGCAGGGTATGAAAGAGAAGGAGATCAAGCAAGAGGGTTTAAGGTTTCCATTTTCAGCTTGACAGAAAAATAGCAGTGCTCTTTCTTTATTTTCTTAAGCTGCAGATGGGATCTGTTCCTCCTCCCTTTGTACTCAAACTGCTTCAAGATCAGACATTTTTTCTCTCATCTTTGGAAATAGATTAATTTACAGTAAAGACTTGAAATGAAATTCTGAGGAAGGTAAAGAGTAAGGAATACTTTGCATTTTTTTGTACCAGCTCCTGCCATCCCATGAAGACTAATAACACTGGTGGTCAGAACATGCAGTGAAGGAAACCTGAACACAAGCAAGGCTTTTACCTGGTTGACAATGCTGTCCTTCATTTCACAAAGCTCAGCTATCCTGAGAGACTGAGCTTCTGGGGTTTGTTCTGCACTACCATTTGAAGCCAAACTCTGTTTGAGCTCATCAAGAGCTTTGGATTTAGCAGTGAGTTGATTTTCTAGCTCCTAAATAATGGAAAAAAAAGAAAAAATATAAATGATCTTTTAATGAGACCATAGAAAAAAACTTCTGTGTGGGGAGCTTAGATAAACATACCTTCTTTAAAATTAATTTTGTGCAATTCTTCAGTCATGCAAAGTTAAGATAGGAATTGGTTTTGCAATGGGTGAGTCTCTGACATCCTAACAACTTCTAGAAAGTTATTTTCAGTTTGTCCCTTTAGTCAGAGAGACTCCCATGGCAGAAATTCCAGTGAAATCAAGTGAGAACAGTCTCCAATGAATGGAGATACCTGGGAGAAGAACTCCTTCCCCAGCACAACCAGCAAGATTGTAAGAGTCTTGACATGCTGGGGAAAGCTCAGCAGGGAGTTCTTCACAGTGTGAGGAACTATCCATACCCACAATGGGCCACAACACTTCCCTGTAATGCTACACTTAAAGACATGACTTTTGAGTTCCCTTTCACTGACCGTCCCCAAAACCTTTTTAAATGTGGACCTCATTTTTATTGACCAAATAAATTTTAATGAAACATTAAAACTAATGAAAAATACATCCTAGCACTGTGTGTTGCTCTGAGCAGGTGAGTGTTTAGTCCAAGCTACCCTTTTGCCTTTCTTCCATTCTGGCCCTTCCACACATTTCAGAGATGCAAGTAATTCAGTGTGTAACAGAGCACTCCAGATAATAAAAGCAGCCTACTACAAGAGAGAGATGTAACCATGGCAATGAAAGAACAAATATTCCATGTTAAAAAATAGAGAGGGAACACTGTACTGAATGAAAACAGCAGACTGTCAGAATAACAGGAACCAATTATTAGTTGGCTGCCAGCTGTATTAATTTTGAGGGATCTGATGCCTAGAAAAACATAACAAAGGACACCCAGATCCTTGAGGCTGCTGCAAAGGGTAGAAGTAGAGAGAGTTGCTATTTCTCCAAATGGGACTGAGTAGTTTCCATGACACTTCCATCCCATAGCTCTTCAAACTAATGGAATTGATAACTTCTGCCATGGCTGTGCTGAACTGAGAACTACTTCTATTGGAAGTATCTCAGAATACAATATTGCTGCACAACACTCCAAATATCATGAAGCAACAGCAGATGCATCTGGAAAAAGCCACAACATAGCCACTCACCTTAAAAGTGGGTCTGACTCTTTATTATCTGAATGCAACATGTTTTAATTAAAATGACACTGGAGAATTCTTCTGGGAAATGGCAACTTCCTTTACATTTCTTTCTGTTAAAATCTGTACAGTTCCTTCAGCAAAATGTGCTAAATAGGGCTTTTACAGTAATATCACTCATGTCATGCTTTACCTTGCAATCATCTAAGGTGTTCTGTGCAGAGATCAGACTTGCTGGGGTCTGTAAGGATCTCAGTCGATCACTCTGAGCTTCCAGCCAGTTGCACAGAGTCTGGGCTTTGTTCTCATTCTCAGTAATATCCTCCAAAATGTGTTCCAGGTCTTGTATCTGAAAGTTACAGAACTGTTTTAACTTACTTACACCTACAGGCAGGCAGAAACAGGGCTTTACCTTCCATGACAAAATCTGAGATTACAAAATCTACACTGAAAATACACTTTAGAGGAAATATTTTGAAAGGAAAACCTAAAAAGTTTTGCAGGCTCTTTAGGATCTGAGTTTTTCCTTTGGAAGAAACAAAAGTTTGTTCTGGACCTGGGAGACCTGACAAGTTTGGGGACCCTGGGCTGTGTGGACACATTTATATGGAGTCTGAAAATCCCATTTTCACTAAAACCCATCAACAGCAAGGCTACTAATAAGAAAGAGACCTCAAGTTTCCTATCTTCAATCTTGGCCCTGAGGATCCCTTAAATCCTAGAATGGAATTCCATGAAAATGGTTAGAGAAGGTAACCTTTTCCCCAACAAAACTGAAATTTCACCATGGAAATTTTCAATTGTACGGGAAATGAAATTGCTACTTGAAAATGTTTCCAGAAGACTTTCTGAACTAAAAAATATTGGCAATTTTCCAACTGACCAGAAGTCTTTGGATTTGGATTCAGAAAGGGCAGCTTCTCCCAAAGCTGTATAAATTGAGACACAGAGATGAAAGAGAAATGTGCTGGTAGAGAGATTCATTCCAGCAACCTCATGGTTGCATTTTGTGATTCTAAGATTCCCTATGTCTTTTCCATATCATGAGTCACACCAGCTTTTCTGGGCATTGGGGCACATAAGCAGCAGCATCTAATTCTGGATGTATGGATTATTTCCAGCCTCACTAGAACAGAATAATTCTGAGGCACTGCCTGAAACAGATTTTCTCCAGAGAAGCAAGATTATGTGCAGAAATTCTGCATATAGACTGACTCTATCAGCTGCCAACCTTCAAAGCACTCCACTGGGAAAGCATATTTAACTACTGCAGGAGGAGGACACTGACACAGAGTAACCCACTTCCAGTGACCCAGGAGGGCTGGAGCAGGGCTGGGAACTGATCCCTGCTGTGCCTTGTCCAGGAGGCTCATTGTGTCCCCATTGGAACGAGGCTGTCAACACTAATTACTAAATAATCACTGTTTTCACAAATCCAACTGCTACAACAGGAAAACTGCTGGTAGCTTAATATATCCCTAATACAGAGCAGTGGCAAAGGTAAAATTAGAGCTATAAGAGAGAAATGGGAGCTCAATCCAACCTTTCTGTTGAGGGATGCCTGCAGCCGGTGCCACCGCAGGTTCATCTCGCCCAGGCACTCAGCAAACTCTGTCCTTTCGTAGCGCTTGCTCTCCACGTCACAGGTGCTCATCTGCAGCAGGGACTGGTTAACAAAATCTACCATCCACTGCTTAAAGTTCATTTCCATCATGTATTCCTGCAGGAGAGAAAAGAGAAAGAACAAACATGTAAACCAATCAGTTTTGCAGTTATAATCTGATCGGTTTCAGCGATGCTTCAAGGTGCAGCAATGGGACATTGACAGCTTTGTTTGAATCATGACCTAAAGTATTTTTCTGAAAGGGACCTATCTGTAGGAATAATTCTCAAATGTTACCATTCTGTGCTTGTGTAGCTGTTCCCATCCACTGCCATTTCTGCAGAAAATCTTTATAATTACATGGGTAGCTCAAGGTAAAAACAGGTTAGTGATGGAGCAGGGAATAAAACCCAGGGATACCAGACCCTGTACTCAATCCATTGGACAAAAACAATCACACTAGGCCCAGATTAGGCTAAGACCAAGGCTTTCCCACATTCCTGCAACTCACAGGCAAATGCAGCTCTAAAAAGAGCTTCCACTCCTTTAAGCAAAATATCTGGTATCAGAATAGATTATCAGAATATCTGTGATGAAAAAGTTTCCTCTAGCATGAGAATCTCTTCCACAGAGAGATAAGTGAGAAACTACAGGCAAAGTGAAAACATAAAGTAATGTCTTTTTATTTAGAGGGTATTAGAAGAGAGTAGAGAAGGACTCCATATTTATCTAGTAGTGCCCAGAAAAGTCACCAGGAAATACCACAATAGAGGTACTGAAGCCACAGCTGCTTTCCTCTAGGAATTTGTGACCCTCATTCCAGCTTTTATCTCAGCACACACAACCCCACTTAGCTGAGAAGTGCAAAAGATACACCTACAAACTCACCTCTAAATACCCAAAGTGTTATAAACAGCACCTCACCTACATGTCCCAACTGCCAAATCCAACTGATACAGACCAAAATGTTATGTATGTGCTACACCAGGCACTTGGAAAGAAAGGTTTGCATTGGCACTTGCCTTACATGCAGCACCAAAGTGCCTGTGAGCTGCAGCTGCAGACTGAGAACTGTCAGCCTGTCTGAGCCCTGAGCAGGGGCAGAGCAAAATATGGCTCTGTGGGGATTCATGCCCTGAGGCTGGGCTCCCTGGCATATCTGGAGTACACAGCTTGAATCCTTCCTGTGGCTGGAGCAATCAGCCTCTGCCACTCGTGCTCTGGCATCTGAACAGCACCAAGAGTCTGCTGCAGCCTGTCTTTCTCTGCAGGGATGTTTATCTTGTCCCCCTTTCCTAGCAGGTTATTTCTTTTGATGACACCTAATATTGAAACCCCCTGTTCTCTAGTTAAATGGATTCAGGTTATGGAGCTCCATTGGGAGGTATTCCTTGTTAAAAAGACAGACTAGAACACAGCACAAACAGAGTCTGTCTTCCTAAGGAAGGAAAGCTTTCCTGCTCGCCACATTTTATAATTAAATACAAGAGAGAGAACAAATGAGACAGATGGGACAGCATGAGAAAAGGAGCTTACAGCCCAGCAGGCAGTAGCTGTATTGCAGAAAAGGCAGTGGTTTGTGTGTTATGGAAGCAAAAGGTTTTAGAAAGGAGGATGTTACAACATGTTTCAGGCTGAGGAACCCTCTTGATAGCAAGGGGAAGGATATGACTGTGCCTGTAGGCTGCTTCTACCCCTTTTACAGCAGCCCTGGACTTAGTTTCCCATTTACCTTGTACTTCTGAAGGAGGGTCTTGACTTGGGCAGCACCACATTGTGAATTTATTGGCTCCTCATGTTCCTGCTGTTGTTCCACATGGTCCAGCCAGGCCATTAGCTCAGCAATAGCTTCTCGTGATGAAAGCTTTTCCATCTGAAGCTGAGGTAAAGCATATAATGAATCCTCTACACTCTACTTGTTAGAAATACCAAGGAAAATGACATTTCTATCTTTAGAAAGGCTCAGGCACTATAATCGCATCACCGGGGCATGAACTTGAAAGTGAGCCCTGTGCTCCAGAGGGGCAAATTACTTCAGTTCTAGAATTCATGAATCTGAAAAAAAATTCTTTCTAATTTTAAGTAATTCTTTCAAATTTTAAGTAACAAACTTTCATGCAAAACTGTAAAGATAATAAATATAAGTAAAACAGCTGAGGAAGAACACATCAGTATTTAAACTGCAGTACAATATCGGGGTTATTCTGAAAGCATGGCACAGCTAATTCAGAAAAAGGCAACTGAAGCCCAGCAGCAGCATTTTATAATTTACATTGTTATTTAGCTTGAACTGAGAGATGGCAGCAGTGTCTCACTCACCTGGTGAAGCTTTTCTTGGATGGCTGGGAGCTGTGTAATCAGTTCTCCCCATTTTTGCTCAAACTTTGCCAAAGATGACCTAAGTGCTGCAGTATCAGCTTGCTTCACATGGAGGAGCTGGCTGGCAGTGCTCACCACTGATGACTTCAGGGAAGATTTTTCATCAACTTCCTTAGAAAATGTCTGAGGTGCACAGGAGAAATTTAAGAGAGTAAATATTTATGTATCTATTGAAATGAAGACAAGCCATATCTTCACAGGCTGAAATGCCTCAACGAACAGATTTTATCAAGATGGCAAAATTCAGAAAACCTAAGCTCAACAT
This sequence comes from Anthoscopus minutus, assembly GCA_013399455.1. Taxonomy (NCBI): domain Eukaryota; kingdom Metazoa; phylum Chordata; class Aves; order Passeriformes; family Paridae; genus Anthoscopus; species Anthoscopus minutus. Next base: position 152,492 of record VWYI01027957.1, read on the forward strand.
GTTCTGGCAGATAAAGCATTTTTCTGCCCACCTTGATATACAGTGCTGAATGCCACCTTTTGCTCCCACAGAGACCGGGAATATCCTGAACCCCACTTCACACAGAGGTCCAGGGAGCAACCTCAGTCCTCAGACCCTTGGCCATCTCACATCTTCATGATGCTTTGCTTCTCCCCTGTACACTGTTCCTTCTGTCTGGCCTCACACTGGGGCTGAATCTCCTGGCTAGCCAGCCAAGGGAGCAGGCAAAGACATGAAATGCAATTCAGCATGCTTCTCTCTCCTGACTTGGGCTGACCACTTTCAGTCCTGTACCCTGAGCCCACACTCCCAGGTTTAGTTGTTAAGTGGCTTTGGGGCACACAGCCATTCAGTGCTATATTAAGTGGGTGGCTCAAGGTCATGGTGAACACAAAAAACCTCTCAAAAGGGCCATTTTCACCAGAATTCACAATGTCTTCTCTAAACCTGGCAGCAGAAATGACTTACAAAGAAGCTGCTGATGTTGTCCCTGATGGTGGCAAGATCTTGAGACGCATTGAGAGACTGCTCCTTCCAAAAATTCATTCTCTGCTGAGCAGAATCCAACCATTTCATCAATTCCTCTGAGTCTCTGTTGTAGCTACAGGAGGAAACAAAACAAAACCACGTATCTAGCTGAGGCTGGGATACATCTCTCACCCTCCACGCTGCCTTCCCTGTGAGAAGCTATGTGCTATTCTGGCACCTCTGCTGCTGCATAACCCTGCAGAAGCATGGCTTCATCTGTCATCTATAAAAAAAAAAATCACAAACTAATGTCTTGCTGATACTTCAAATTGGTTTTTTGTGTCAGACTCACCTGACCAGGAGTTTTAGTAATGTTTGAAGTCGGTGTAGCTCTTGGCCAACTTTTTTGGTTAAAGATAGCCACTGCTCTTCCAGCTTCCCAATCTGGCTTCTTATTTCTGGGCAGCTCACAGCAATGAGCAATTTTTTCCCTTCTTTCACCATCTGGTACAGCCTGGCATGCTTTTCATCAATATTACTTTTGATTTTCTGTCAGAATATGGGAAGTTTGAAAAACAGTAACATTTTAAAGACAGAAAACACAACTAGAAAAACACATATCACTTGTTCTAACTTCCTAATCTCACATTTCCTCTGTAATGTTTTTTATTTTTTGAATGATAAGAATCTGTAACTCATTACAAGTGACACAGTTTTTTGTGGGTTTGTTTGGTTTTTTTGTTTGTTTGTTTCCTCTGGGTACATCAAGACAAATCTCAACACACTTTTATACTTTATCAGACTGACTGTGTTATGATTTGATGGGCTTTTCTGACACCTGAAGACCTCAGGCAATGGACAAACACTATCAGATCTGGCTGCACTGTCCAAATGTATGACTGCTCCCACCATAATATCAATGTCTTCCCATGCTCCTGAAAGTTATTGTTCCTCCTTCAGGCTTTATCCTATTTTGAAAAAAGTTACCTCTCTTTTGGAGGAAACTGCTGGGATGATTATTGAATAATGGTGGCAGAGAGAAATGAAAAGTGGACAGTTGCCTAATTATTATTAGGAAGAGTTCCCCAAGGTCTGGGGGTATTTCTCTCAAAGAAATTAAGTCCTAGAGAAATTTATTCTGCTCTGGTTTTGAGACTCTGAAGCTCTACAGTCTCACCCTGCACAAACATCTTCAAAAGCTTTTTGTTTCTGAAGTCTTTAAAGACAAATAAACACTTAAGAGTGAAGAGCTAGTGAAGAACTTAAAAAGCCAAGCAACTTCACATCAAATGCTGTGCAAATTTTGTATGTCTCTTGTCTCAGTGCAATAGGTATCAAAAGCACCAGAGGGCCACTATGACTGTAAACATCTCCTGCTGATTTATTACAAAGCCTTTATTGTAGCTTAGATTTTCCTGGGAACGTCCAGTGATGCCTTTCCTGCATTCAACTAGATTAAATCATTATAGTAATTTTTCCTTTATGAAACATTAATTAATCATTTATTAAACACTCATTAATTTGCTTTTATTGAATACTTAATAATTCAAAAACTTCTAACAGAGTATGTCCTCTGAAGACTGAGAAAGGTCAAACCTGCGAGGAATGCAGACCACTCTCTGAAAATATATAACTAAGATTACAGAAAACCTTTGTTCTTAATTTTATAAAACCATCATAAATGCTGCTTTCATATCCTTATATTTAAATACATTTAAAATGTGGATAAAATATTTCTAGCTGGAGCTGAGGTTGTAAATAAAGATGTAGCTCTGCCACCAGAGATGCAGCTGCAACCAGTGTTGCCATAAGAGTTCAAATATTTGGTATTTTCAGATATTTGAAAGCCTTAGGTTGATTCTCCTTTTCCAGAGGTTTTACACTGTGGCATGAAAATAATTTCTGAATTACAGTGAAGTGGCAGTATGTTCACTCCAAGGCTCTTGCTGTCCTTGGGATCCATGGAGCCTGCATAACATCTATCTTATCCCAAATGCTTTCCTTGAAGACTTAGTTACAAAGTAGTTATAGTCATTACCCCAGCTAAAATGGACTTGTAGCTCCTGGCTGAAATTAGCAGCCCAATCTTCTCCTACTTTTAAAAGTCAGTTTTGAGCTTGCATCCACACACAGATGAGGAGACAAAGGAAGCAGTGCCCTGCAAACCATCTCCTCATATACTAAGTAATTCTTTTTGCCCGTTCTACTGATCCATAAAGAAAAGCAGTGACAGACACATAAATACCTCTAGAAGTGCAATTCTTTCCATTAATCTTTCTTCAGTTTCTTCAACCAAACTGACAGAAGGCAACATAGAGGCAATTGCTTCTAACTCCTTATTGAAAACTAGGCATTCCTCATCAAATACCATCCAATCCTAAAAAATACATTGAATTGTTAACACAGCACACATCCATTTGCATTTTACAGACCCCAGACTCAGGCCTTAATGCCTTCTCTAGCATCAGCAGCTCTTGCTTTAATGAAACATAACACAAAAGTCAGGGAATAATGTACATATCAAAGTGAGACATGATTGCAGCACAGATGAATTAATTATGCATTCTCCAAAATCTTTAAAGATTCTTATTTTAAAGTGGTGTACACAATTTTTTATTCTCTAGGGATGTTCTGAGATTCTGTTAAATTTTTAAGGTTTTATTTTAAAGGGGTGCTGGCATTTTTCTGCCTTAAAAGGCTCTTCTGTCAGTCCAGACACTCAGAAATTACAGCAAAAAGTCATAAAGTGTGAGGTGTTGAAATATCCACTTCCAGAGATTTTCAAGAAGAAAGCTGGTTTAGTGACACACATAGAATAAGTAAGGAATAGACCTTTGCTGTCTAGTGGAAACAGAAAAGGACAGCTACTAGCCAAAGAATCACTGGCAGGACAAGAGCCACCCCAGATGCAAATTTTCTCTTTCTGTCCAGATTTTAGTCTTGGGTGTCTTTTGATTAATTACCTTTAACAGGCTCTCTAAGTGTATACCATACTGGCAGGCCTTCTTCTCCAGCAATTTGACTTCATTCACCAGCTCTTTCCAGAATTCCTCTCTCTTTTGCAGGACAGAAGGACTCACTCTCTTGGAAAATGCTTCCATGTAAGCCATGCGTGTCATGAGGTTGCAGAAAAAATCCTGGGGAAAATCCCAAGTTAAAGCTTGCTCTTTTAAGAGAGATCACACTCCCACAGCAGGAGTTCTAAGCCTTAAGCAGTAGGCAGGACACAATAATCCTTTGGGATAACTGTAAGAAAGATGTGTTTTCCTTACACAGCAATGTGTTCTGAGGTAGGTTTCTGCTATTGCAGAAATAGCAATTTACCACCAAAACTGGTACTATTTTGGTGTACTGAAAAATTTGTCTTTGTTTTCTGCACATATACCAGTCCCTCCCCTTTGCTATGAGTCACTCTCCCCCACTGCACTGAAGAGAAACCAATCCCAGAAAACTGTGCTCCTTGCTTTGCTGACCTGAGTAGTGCAGTGTTGAACAACTCATACCTTGTGATTTTTCAGGTGAGACTGCAGAGCTTCTCTGCTCCTTGTTAGCTGTTTTGGATCTTGAGCCATCTTCTCTCTTCCAATAGCTACCAGCTCTGCAAATCCATGAAGCAAGTCCTCATACTGGCTTTCACTGATGGAAGGGGAGTTCAGCTCCACATACTTTGCTTTCAGAATTCCCCACATGTCATCCAGAACATCCTACAGTGCAAACACAGTGCAGCAGTTCATGAAGGACAGAAATTAATCATACAAACCCAGAGAATACAAGATAACCACCCAGCCTTTTGATGCTGCTAGTGCATTGCTTAGAAAAATTAAACCTTGCTGAGTAAATTGCAAATGTACTATGCTCTTACCTCTAATTTATAAGCTTCCTGGATTAAGGTGATAGGTAACTGCAATCTTTCTCCATGGCCTCTCAATTTTGCTACTTGGTTTTCAAAGTTTTGCAGCTCCACAGTATAGGCACCAATTTTCTGGATGAAGGACAAAATTAATTATTATTATTATTATTATTATTAGGAAGATTTCCATTCCAATAAACTTTTCATTATTACTGGTAATGCAGTGAATCCAGTGGCTGGATCCCTCCTGTGGCAGCACTTCAGAAAATCCAATGAGTTTATAAACTAAATGGACAAAACATGGCATAACTTACTGTGTTCACACAGCATAGCCAAGAAGGGAATTCAGGTCTTGTGTCTCAGGGCAACATTCAACATGCCTTTCCATTTACTAATTCAAGAGCAGTCATTAAAAGGAATCATAAGACTCTGTTTTTTCTTATGAATCAGAAATACTCAGGGATTGAGACAGGATCCCTCAGAAGGAAGGAAATCTATGTACTTCTGGCATTCCTTTTCCAAGAGTGGTTACCTAACAGAATATAGCCAGTTCTTGCTAGGGAATTCAGCAGAACACAGCTCTCAGTCTGGCAGAAAATTATGCTTCCAAGCAAGCTTATGAGTCTGTAACAAAAAAGCTTCAGAATACCCTCCCCTGCTTTGGTAATAGGTAGGTAAATGGCCAATGACCATTCTGGGGAGGATATGCAGTCTGTTAATTTTTAATTTTCTGCTAATCCAAATAAAGGTCAAAGAAAATAGCTTAACTGGTCAAATTCCATATGATGAAGGTCTCATAAATGCTGCAGATAGAAATAGCAGAGTCCCATTCCCACAAAGAAAAGGTAGTTTGGCATAAGAAAAGGCATAGCATGTTTAGCTCTTTTTCTTCGCTGCCATAGTATGGGGTGTATTTGATCTGGGAGGTTGTGGAGAGAGACTGATTCCTCCACTCCAACCACTAAATTGTCTGGAATTAGGTTTGAGTATGGATTGGGGTGTAGTTAAAAAAAAAGGAAAAGGGGTGGTGGTGAATACAGCAAATACTGAACTCTCCTTTTCCCATTTTAAATCCTAAGTTAAGACTCAAACCTTAGAAAACATGAAACTTCACAAACTGCAGAAAACTGGAAATATTAGCTAATGCTGTAAGAACTCTCATTTCCTTAAAATAAAATTACCTGAAGCTGTTCAGAAACATTATGTCCACGTAGTTCATTCAAGCATTGTTGCAGAGCAGCTTTTTTCTCAGTTAACTGATCATAGAGTAGCCTGGTTTGATTCTGCAGAAGAAACAAACATCAGAAATATACCACATAACAGGAGCATAGTAGTGACCAAAATTACACAGCCTCATGACAGAGGTAAATTATTACCTCTTTTAAGCATTTTTTACTCTTAAACAAAAATCCAAAACAACCCCCCTAAAAAGAACCAAAACAACAACCAACACCAAAATAAAGCACATGCATTATGGGCTTAAAGCAGTAATTGGACAAGGGAAATTCTGAGTCTGTGTAATATATAAGAAGCAGATTACTCTGTCACAATGATCTTTTGTGACTTTAGAAATCTGGGAAACTGGTAACAGAATCAAATTGTTCTCTTCTGAAAATGGGGAAATGAACCCATTACAGGGGACTGATGGAGCTCTATGGATTCTGCATAAGTAAACATTGCAAGACTGGTTCTGTGGCTGTTTGGAGACAACATCCCAATGTTCTTCAAAGGAGCTGCTTTATTATTCAGCAGTAATGGGCTGATGATGAGCACACTGGAGTTTTGCTGGACATTGCAAACTGTATTTCAAATACTAGACCCTACCTTAGTTCTGACTAAACACCTGATCTGAATATTTTCCAGCAAGATTTAGTAGATTTAGCCCATCACAAGAATCTAAAGAAAAGCTTCTCACGATCTCCTTTTCCAACTAAGAAGAAAAGGAGGAAAATTTGTGAAACTGTGCCTTCTGCTTCTGTGGCAGAAAATGCAGTTGGGTCAAATCAACCTCCGAATACATTGCTAAAAATAGCCCAGTGTCAGACATGTCACCACAAGGGAGGAACCCTGCCTTTCCTGAGGACACAGCAGCTGAAAGAATATATGAAACCCTCCTGGAGCTAGTCCCTACACACAGAAACTTCCTTTAGCCTGCAGCTCAGCCTGAAAGGGATCCCAGGCTACTTCTATACTTTCTGCATGCAAATTTTCTACTGTGATCCAGGCCTCTGTGGCAGTCAGCTTTGCAAACACTGGAACCAGCAAAATTAATCTGCTTCTTGAGAGGCCAAGACAAGTTTTTAAGTAGTGAAAAAAGAAAGCCTATTAGAGGTTGCTTGTCTGCAACCCAAAAGCATTAACACTGTGAAGCCTAACATGCTGTGGAACAAGATGTGCATTTGGCAGTGGAGTACCAGGTAATTGCTATTATGATCCAGCCCAGCTTTCATGGAGCTGCTCCTTGAAGCAGTGGCAGCTTGAGTTTGTTCCAGGCGCGCCTGCAAGTTGTTAAAACACTCGCAGAACACATCTGTGCTCCCACCAGCGCAGCTGATGGACTTCAGAAGATCATCCTTTTTATCACTCAGATCAGCATGAAGTTTTTGCAACTCCACAGACAGAGTCTAAAGGGTTGAAAGAAAAACAACATGAGTGAAAATGCTCTATGCAAGGATTCTTCCCTGTAAGAGGCAGCATGACTCGAGTTGATAATTGTTGAAAGGAACAGGCCCAAATCTGTGCCATACAAAGTAGTTGGGCGACGTTATTCCTGAATAATGCCAGCAGAACAGAGAGGAATAACAAGGCCATATATATTCTGCTGTAACAGAAATCCACTGGGGTTTCTCCTTCCCTGAAGGATCTGGGGCAGTTACCTCATAGAGGGCCTGCTGCACCGCTGCCTCTTCAGTGGAGAGCACGGAGGTGTTCAGCATCTCCTCCATGTTATTCAAACACCGGCTGATTGCCAGAAGCAACTCAAACAATTTTCTGTCCAAATTGGAAGAGACTTCCTCTGCCACATTATCCTGGGTAAATGCAAGCCAGTGTTCAGTACTTTCACCCAAGGCATGGTTAAGATTCACTCACTCGTATAAGGTCAGGTATAAATATAAATTATAAATTAGTATTGCTCAGCTAATACTAAAATGGAATTAAAGAAATACTGAGGGACAGACTGGGATATATGCATGTAACACTCAGAGCTATCGAGGCCAAAACTGAGACAATGACCCTTTGGACAGTGGCTGTGCTCTTACACGTCTCTTATTTCAGGCATGATCTCAAGAAGTTTGTCTTGTCAGCTCCAATCCTGCAGATTTACTGAAATCATTCACAGGCTCCTTGCTTTATACAGTCTGAGGATTTTTACCCACACTAGCAAACTTTTGGACTCAGGAAGAAGTATTGTAGTAGAAACCTGGAATGTTTCTTCTCAAAACCCTCAGCCTATTTCTACATTAAAGTCCATACCTCACTACAGGGAATGTCATTTGCAATAATATGATTACTGGCTGTTTCCCAGTGTCCAAACAGTGTCTTGTGTCTAGAACCCCTTTGGTTTTTTGGCAATGCTTAGGACATGCCATTTTTACCTGTGCATGCACCACATTTGCTTCCTGACTTAGGTCTCCCAGCTGGACAGTGTAAGTTTTCAGTTCTTCCACAGTTGGGGTTCCTGCACCTGAGAATGTGCCTCGAGGCAGCACATTCATCTTTGTTGTGATCTAACATTTGGAAAAAGAACATTGCAATTAGAAGAACAGCTCAAATGAAGACAGGCTATGGGCAACAAAATAACACCCCAGTCAGAAAGCATTAAAAGATTCAAGGCAGTGATATAAAGCACCGGGATTGCAGGGTTCCCTTTTCACTGGCAGAAGTTGGGCAGGTTATGCCCTGATGTGGGCTTGACTGAAAAAGAAGCCTCTGATTCTCAGCTTTATGCGCTACAGCTCAGGTTAAGGCAACCCTACTGCCCACTGCAGGGTAAGTCTTGCCTGAAGAAGAGCTGAATTCATCCTTTTACATGTCTGATATTCTTCCACGTATTGCAGCAATTTCAGATGACAGAAAATCTAATAATTCTAATTTATTATGAATGAAATAGTTAATAATGGGAATTATAGTAAAAGTCTGCAGTCTATTCAGAACATACACACAGCTCAAACTCTGCTCTTCATGTGCGAGAACACAGTGGTGAATGGCAGAACAAAATTTAAGCCAGACATTTGCTTTGACCAAAATGATCTCACTTGTGGGAACTGAGATTTCACCCACATCCATGGCAATCAGCTGCAACTGCAAGCTTGCTGGATAATTCCTTTAGTTCTCTTGAAAGAAGTAAGCAGATAACATCTGCTCTGAATGTTAACCACAGGGATTCACCTAAGTGCTCCCACACTATGCTTAGCAGTCACTACTTCAGAGACATGATTTACCTCAAAGTAAAATTAAAAGACAATTATGAAAACACTATGCAGTAACAATCTCCTCTGGAGAACCTTTGTACAGATTTCAGTTATCTGATGGAGAGCCACATGTTACTATGACACAGAAAGATACACTAGAGTTGCTGTCTCCACTATCAGAGTGTTTTATGGAACTTAAACAAACCTGAGGTTCCACAAGCTGGCAGAGAGGAGATTTCATCTTTGATGACAGCTCCTGTTGTAAATATTGCCATTTATTACCCATTTGATCCTTTGGAGCTAAGGTGACTTCTGCCTGCTTGCTCTTTGAGTCAGATTCTCCATTGCTGTATTGAGAAAACATTGTTAGAATGGCAATTACTGAAGCAGAATAAGTAAAACTAGGTTTCTTGTATAAATTAGTTTCTCTTGGTCCTGCCTCAAAAGCACAGTGAAAGCGAGTGCATGTATGATTATCAATCCACGTTTTGATAAACTTGCTTGCACTTTCCCCTTCACATGAAATATGCCAGGGCCCTGCTGGCAGCCTCCACCTCTGAAATGACAACACGGGGAGCACAGTCCCCTAGGAAGTCTTGGTTCTGTGCTGGAAGGTGCCTGAAGCCAATAAGCCCTTTTTCCAAGCTGCCTTTACATTGGCTGGGTGTGTCTGTGCTTTGTACAGCCATGGTTGTGAACAGAGGCACCCAATTTCCCTGCAGATAGGCCTGATTTAGCTCATGGCAGGTGTCAGTCCTGCCTGTTAGCGAGATCCTAAACTCTGGAGTCAGCCCAGTATCAAACAGGCTGTCACATAAATGACTCCATTTCTCTGGACTGCTGATGGCAGAAATCCCCACGCTTCTGCCATTTTTCTTCTAAAAGCACACGGAACCAAAGAACAGAACCAGGGGTGCCACTGCAAGGCTTCAGCAGCTTTAGGCAGTTTTACATCACTGAACCTGGTAACTGATTGTGTTATTCTGTACCTGGATTCCGATTTTGGAGTCACGCTGTCCTCAAGCTGTGGCTGCATTTTTTCCACGCACGACTCAATAAAGTCAATGAGGCTTTTCTGCTCAGCTGCTTTTAATTTCAGGTCCTGTGCACAGAGAATAGCATGAACAGTTATGTGAACTGTAATAATCTGAAATGATGATTGTGCTTTTTCAATCACATTTTATGTGAAATGATTTAGCAAAGGAAAAAAGACTACATCTGTCAGAATAAAATGCTGATTATGTATAAACATGAATTTACAGAACAAACCATTTTCTGTAAACATGCATTTTTATGGAATATATTTCTACCTGAGCTAAAGTTTTAAAAGCAAAGCCCAACCAGAAACAAATTACATATGGAAATCTAAACACTGAAATCCTTACATAAAGAAAGAGGCAAGGGAAAATGAGGATTTGCTCAAATTTGAGTTTGAGTTCCTTTAGTTAAAAGCAGACTTGCAAGTGAAATGTGAGCAATTCGAGCAGCTCAAGCTGGACCACTCTCTCCAGCTCTTTTCTAATAGCAAGAAAAAGGCAAAAGTTAATTGACAGTTAGCAAAACAGAAGTAATTTGCAGAGCACAGAACATGACAGGATTTTTATACTGTGTTAACAACAGCCTTGAGTTAGCCCATGGGAATATGTTCACAAAACTTTTATTTCAAACTTGCCTTCAAAAACAATATAAATGTATAGATTCAGATTTCATAATGCAACTGTGTTTTAAAGCTAGGACTCTCGCCTTATTTCACAATGATTCAGATGGCATCACCCACCCCTCCAATCTCCTAGCTTTATGGTATTACTAAAACTTGTGGACAAGGGATTTTAGGGGTGAGGCCTTTCTCCATCCTGAAAAACCTCCCCAAATCCTGGAGGAAATGAGTAGGTGAAACCTATGCTTGGCAGAGTTGATCCCACAAGGAAAACTGCAGCAGCTGTAAGTGCAGCTGTCTCCCAGGCTACAGGAGGTGTGGAACAGCCTGGAACCCTGGAGGGCAGGAGAATTAATTACCTGTGGCTGCTGGAGCCCATTGTGCCAAGGCTGTTGGGCAAGGGGCAGCTGGGATGTGCTGAAACCATCAGAGTGCAGGATCTCCAGGGGCTCTGGGTCAATCCTCTCCCTGCTGGGAACCTGTAAAGGGAGATCCATTGTGGGAAGGCTTCCAGGCTTTACAAGGGAGCAGAATCTCACAGGTGCAGCTTGGGCAAAGGGCAAAAGCAGAGCTGCCTTGGACTTACCACACACAGAATCAGCAGCACACGAAACACAACTGCTACTTTTGCAAAGATTTTTGTCCAGTTGAATGAATGGAAAGTTTTAACATCCTAACCATTCTAACATTCTGCCACGGTCCTCGCATATCTCCCCCAATAGTTACTTCACTTTCTTTGCTTTTCCAGCTAGCAGATTAGGTGACTAACCTTCCCTTCTTTTTGTTTGACCAAAATACAGGGATGTGCAATTTATGCTTATAAATTTGGTCACACACCTGGATTTTCAATCTGTTTGTGCTCACAGAAGTATTTCAACACAAGCCTTCACCAGTGCTAATTCACACCCAGAGGGACTGTGGCTGCTCTTAAACACATCAGGTGGGCTTCTGTGATCCCTCACACAACAGAGAGGGAATGAGCTCTGAAGCCAGGAGTTACCATCTCACCCACTGGAAAACTCAGCAAAGACTGCAGCTGTGGTGCAGGAGAGCTGACAGAATCACTGTATTTAAGCATTCTTCAATGAGAAAATTACGAAAAGGCCTCTCTGCTGTGATACTGTCACACACAAACATCATGGCCTTTTGGAGGCATTTAAAACCAAACCTTAAGTCCTTTTCCTGTGCTCTTAGCAAAAAGCTGACCTCTGTCACTGAGCACTTAAAGCAGAAAAGATGCTGTTCAGAGACTCATTAAAAATCCACTACTTGCAAACTACAAGTAATTATACAGTACTGTAAAGTAGAATAATGGCAACTCTGACATTTCTTCCTTCCTTGCTTCACATGGTGAACTCTAACTGTTCTTCTGCAACTACAGGCCATTAAAGCACCAAGACTCTCAACTCTTGCCCAGCTCAACATTTATATGCTTTACCTGCTCTTCACTGTATTTGTCTTGAAGCATCATCTGGACATTTTCCAAATTGCACTTCACCTCCTTCAGCTTCGAGGAAAGAGCCTCTGTCTTTTGTTGGTAGTCTGCACTATCTCCACAATCTTCCAGTAAAGAAAGGACCTTTTGTTCAATCTCTGATAACCTCACCTAGAAGGGACAGCAGATAATTACTCATTCTCAGAATTGCAACACTCCTTTTCTGACAACATTCTGAATCCAAGCTTACACCTCCCCTGTCTGAAAAGAAGAGAAACATGCAGGGGAGAAAGAGAAATAGCTGCAATCCCTCAGATTTTCTCCAGAGTAGTCTTTTTATTCTGGACAATTAAAAGAATTTTATATAGAGTTAGTCTTAAAACTATTTCAAACAAGAACATCTTTAGGAGGTTATCTTAACTCAGATTTCAAGTAATAAAAGAGGAAAGCAGAAATGACAAACTCTATTTGAATGCAGCCTAGAAGACAGCACACCTCAGTGGGGAAGAAAGAGGCAATGCATACACAGCTCACATCATTTTTTGGGAGGAATGATGCTGAACTACCAACACATAGGAATGTTTCCATGTGTCAGTCAGGCCACTGTAAACTGTTGGGATCTGCTTTTTGATCCAAGCTGCTGTGAATCAAAGTGCATCACTACATACTTTAAATTCACATTTTTAAGGTGAACATGGAGAAAGGTACCATGACTCAACTGCAAAGTAATCAGCTGCAATAAATGAATTGCTTTACACCATACATCCATATCTAGAGACTGTTTCTCTTCCATTCTGTGTGTATTTTTCTATGTAGATCTTGACTAGGTTAGAGAACCCTCTTCCCCTGCCCAAGTTCATGTCTTAACATTGAGCCAGACTGTTTGAAGCCAACAGGAATTCAGCCTGCTTGTTTTCACCAGCTGGAGCTGCCCTGGCAAAGCCTATGCTGACAGGAACCCTGAGCAGGATCCAGACACAGCAGGCTCCTTATGTGCATTCAGGATCCTAATTCCCACAAAGTTCAGCACCTGAGCACTTGGCTGAATCACAGCCTAAACCCAGAGGTGCTCCAATTTAAAAAAACCACCCAAACCAACAACAAAACAGCTGGTTTTATCTCTCAGTAATTTAAAATGGGGACATTTTGGTATTGGCTCCTTTATTGAGAGAGAAATTTGTTGCTCTAGGTAGGCTCAGTGTTTGAAGCAAACTGGCACACCAGACTGGCACTGTGGGGAGCCTCAGTCCTGTTTTCATCTGCTCATGCTGTATGCCAGGCTTCCTCCCACCCACCTCTTGTGCCAGTCCTGTTTTCCTCCTCCCATTTTCACCAACAGGTACCACCCACTCTTTTTGTTCTGCTGCCATGGGGGCAAGAGGCTGCCCTAGGTGCATGGCAGTAGGTCCAAATATCACCACTGCTCACTGGGGATAGGGGGAAAGCCACTATTTTTCTGTTCTGGTAGTTTATGGAAAAAACTGAGAAAGTAGAACTTAGCAGGGTGGAAGCTTTCTTAGACCAGTCTTTTAAATCATTCCGACAAGCAGAAAGTGAAAATGTCAAAAGGAAAACAAATGCTCTTTTGTTTCTAGCTGATCAGGACCAATGAAAAATTGCCTTTTAATAGAGGATTCAGACTATACTCAGCCATGATTTTGAAAATAATCCAAATCAAACCAAACCTTTACATATACTCCAGCATTCTACCTAAATCCCCTGGATGCACAAAGATCCCAGCTCTTAAACCAGGTGTTTTAACCAAACCCTAGCAAAGCTGAAGCCCAGCAGTCACCTGTCCTGTGCACAGAGAGAGCTGCTGGAGCAGGAGTTCAGCAGGCAGAGCTCTCTGCAGACACAGCCCAGGGAAGGGGACTGGGGGTGGCAGCAGCAGTGTCACCACCTTACCTGGCAATCAGCAAGCTGCAGCTCCACCATCTGCTGCCTTTGGGGGCTCTGAGGGTCTGACCTCAGGGACATTTTAGTTTTGTCTAGCCATTGCTCCAGCTCAGCCACCTGGGCCTGGCACACCAGGAGGATGGATTCTGGCTCAGGCCTCCCTCCATCCGGTGCTGTCGGCGAGCCCAGGGCGGCGTTGGGGACTGGAGGCGGCTGGTGGCTCTGGAGCAAAGCACATCAAAGCAGCCTGGTGAGCGACCTGCTTTTGTAATTTCCCTCCCCTCCCCTTACCAGTGAGAGATGATTAACTTCCACACTCACAGAGCCCCAAAACAACTCCGTCCCCGCGTTCCCAGACTTAGAGGGGGGGAAAAAAACACAAACCAAGAAAGAAAAAAGGAAAGAAAGGGAAACTCAGCAGGCAGGCAATCCAAGAGCTGGTGTAACAGGTTTCCAGGCAGCAATTTGCATCTGCAGGGATCTACCTGAGCACAGCAGCTATACCTGAGCGCACAGGAAGCGATGACTCACCATTAACCTGTTCTCCCCTGAGGAGAGATGTTTTTCTGTGGGAGTTACATGCAAAAGCAATGCAGTTGGAAGCTGCAAAACAAGCTCTTGGACAACGCTTACAAGCTACTCATGTGTGTTCAACTCCAACAGTTAAATATGCTTTACTCAGGATCTAGGTCACACAATAAAAAAAATGGTGTATTTTTAAGGACTTCTTGTGCAATTCCTCTTTAATACACTCCTTGAAGAAGCAATGTTGCATTGCACATGTTCATAACAAAAGTCCAAAGTACTTGGAGATAAAGAGCAGTGACTTGGAAGGCTGCACAGGTCTGTATATGCCTCCACAGATGCAAACACACTGGTACTTAGTAAGTAAATGAAGCACAGCACCACAAGAACAGAACTACCTGAATGCTCCTGTGGCTCCAGAGCACACATTCAGGCAACTGAGATGGCTTGTGCTAGTGCACAAGCTTCATTTTAAAATGAGATTTGGCAGAAAAAAAAGAGCGCCAAAATACATCTTTCCAGCTATCAGTGTCATCACAGAATGATAGAATAGTTTGGCTAGGAAGGAGCCTTTAATGGTCACCTAGTTCCAATCCCCCTGCCACGGGATATTTGAAAAAATTCCTTCACTGAAAGAGTTGTCAGGCTTTGGAACAGGTTGCCCAGAGAAGTGGTGGAATCAGCATCCCTGGAAGTGTTCAAAAAATGTGTAGATGTGGGACTTAGAGATATGGTTTAGTGCTGAACACAGTGGTGCTGGGTTAATGGTTGGACTCTGATCCTTGAGGTCTCTTCCAACCTTAACAATTCCAGGATTCTGTGATGCCAAAAGCTGAAGCTGCTTTGCCACCAGACTGCTGCTCCTGGCCTTCCTGGAGCACTCATGTCTCCATAGACTCTTTTGTATTGAACCTATTGGCTGCTGCCCACTCTTCTCTCAGTCTCTGCACGACTTCCACAAAGCAGCAACCCATGTCAAGCTCCTTAATTCCTCCTGTACCTGCCATTTAAAAATTCCATGGCTGATGTACGCTGACATCACCCAAACCCCTCCATTCGTGCCTGTATGAATGACAGCAGCTTCTTTGCTGAAAATACTCCATTTTGTTCCCTAGAAAATTGCACTTTAAAGGAGCAAGTGAAAATTTAGCACCCAGAGCACCAGCATGAAGAGCCCCACAAAGGGTTGCAGGTATCCTACCACATCAAACTGCAGCAAACTCCAGTAGCCAAACCCCAATGCACCAGGGCCTCTGCCCACCAGGTAGGTCACACAACTCACTCAGGAGGTCACCTTGTTCAGGCCTTCAAACTCACCATAGCCAGACTGCCTGTGCCTGTGCCAGGACCTTCAGTGCTCCCCAAAGTTTGCAGAGCTGTTTCCTCATCACATTTACTGAGTGATTCAGTTATAACATCCTCATCCTGGAGAGACAGTGGAACAGTGGAAATATTTCTTATCTTCCATACAAATGTGCAGCAGTGGAGATGTGGCACTTTGGGACATGGTTTAGTGGTAGACCTGGCAGTGTTTGGTTTATGGCTAGACTCGATCTTAAAGATCTTTTCCAACCTAAATGACTTTCTATGTTCCATTGCCTTATTGTGCTAGAGAAGCCTGAAAGAGCAACAACCACTCAACCTATAGTGGTTCTGGTCCAAGAATATTCACAGAGAGCAGTTTTGTTATGCCTATGGTGCTGATGTACAGAAACAAACAATTGCAGCTGTCACAACATTACTGAGGCACCATGAAGAACATAACAGAAAGGCACCAAAACAGTAGCTGATTGAGTGTCCTAGACACTGATTTTCTCATGTACAAAGAGAATCTCTTCCACAAATCATCCCCCACATTTTTAGAGCCTTTCCAGATATCAGTGAAGCAAGTTGCTGCTACTAAATGTGCATTTCTACCTTTGGGGGTTTTGTGAACCTAAAAGGAATTAGAATAATTGAATCATTTAGATTGGAAAAAATGCTTTAGGTCACTGAGTCCAACTAATATGTACAACAGAAAAAGAGATTCTAGATGGCAAGGTTTAGTGTGAGATGGAAGATATGCATATGGCCATCTTGTCCTGCACTCCTACAGTTCTCTTGCACTGCAGGCTTCAGCAATAGTCAGAACTTGTGCACATCTTTTCCAAAGATGAGTTTCCATCTCCACAGAGATAAACCCAAGTGCATTACCTGAGCAATGCCATCTGACAAGGTACCAGAAGACCAGGAGGTTGCACTGTCTTCCTTGAGTCTTCCATCATCTGTTTCTGAAGGCCAAAAGCTTGCATCTTTCTCTGTGGCTGTACTTCCCTTTGAAAGCAGTAACAGCTCAGCTTTAGCTTGTGATCAGGAAGCTCAGATGTCCCTCCAGCAATGTAAAGCACTGCAAACTTCTAATAACACTTTGCTCTATTTCTGCCTTGTTTATCTAGCTGTATTTGTGTTTCCCAAATCCCACCTCTCTTTTTGTTCTTTAGCTCTGCTGCAAGATGAATGGCAGCTGGAAGACACTAATATTGTTCTCTAGAGACCGCAGAATATTTTCTTTCTTTACAATATTAAAGAAAAACTGAAAAAACACCCAAACAAACTAACAACCACCAAACCAACAAGAAGATACTATCTATATTTCTCCTGTCCTGTCCCAATAAAAATCCTACATGTAAAGAAAATTGCATCAGTGAATGTGCAGAGTGAGAAACCCTGAAACTCAAGTGCTTGGATCAATAGTGAGGCACAAGCTCTCCAAGCTGTTTGGACTTCTTTGCACTGTCTTTCTACAGTTTTCTTCCAAAAGCAATTAGCTTTGCTAATTTGCAGCTCACCTGGGCATTTAGACCCCTCAGATTCAGAGCAACCTGTAGAGAAGTGTCCTCCAGTTTCTCCCAATCTCCCAGAAATCTCTTCTATCCGAATTTCACTCCCAACAGTCTAACCACACTTTTTTTTTTTCTTAAATTCAAACATACAAATACATTCTGTTGTTTCTTTTATGGTTTGGCATTTCAGAGGCCAATTCTTTCTGAAATCCACCTCCACACAGAAACATTGGTGTTTAAGGCCATATTTTGCCATTACCACTTCTATAAAGGGGGCATATATGTAAATAGGCAATCCTACCAAAAGCAGGATCACACCTATAGAACAAGGTGCTGTGTAATACTGGCACTGGCAAATTGGTACACTGGCTTGAGTGCAGTTCCTTTGTATCCTGGAGTGATAACAGGTATTTTAAGCCGTTCTGAAATATTTCAGATTTTCACATTCTTTCTCTTTTACCAAAATCTTCTATCTTACATACACAGCTGCATATATATAAAATACACTGGACTCACCTTGCTGTGTAAAGAACAGTCTTCTGATTCTTCATCTAAGGAAGGTAGAAGAGATATCACTCCTCTTTTTTTCAACTACAAAAATACACACACAGAGAGACAACCCGATTAATCATGACAAGAACAGCAGAAGCCTCTTCAATTCTGTCTGTAAACCAAAAGAAGTTTATCACTTGAGATCCACCTTTGGAGTAGCATTGAACATCTGGCAACCTACATTAAAGTAACTGAAAGCTGCAGGTTCTAAGCACCTTTGCAAATTGGGATTTGAGGCTTTTAGGTTTCAACAGCACGGCTACAAAAGCGACAAATTTCATTTTGCCTCATGAAAATAATTTATTGAAAACCCCAGAACAGCTGATTATCAACAAAACTACACATGGAGCATTTTGCTGTTGATTGATGCACACTTCATGTTGAAAGAGAGAAATGCTAAGAACCAGAGGCACACCTCTCCTACCTTCTCCTAGACGTGCCTCACACTCAGTCCTTCTGAACACAAAGGGGAGGAGAGACAGCATTGATTCACACGGGCAGGGGTGCTCTTCTCTCACATGCCACTCCTCCAGGAGCAGGAAGGGTTATTTACCTCCCCTCTTTGGCCCTCAGGTGAGTGATCACTTACCTGCTGACCAGGAACATCAGTCCCAATCAGGTCACTCTGTGCTAATACAGAGGCTGGAGGCTCATCTGCTGCTTCAGGCACTTCTTGCTGTAGGTGCTGGTGAAGCTCAGACATGGAATTCTTCATCCCAGTAAGGAAATCTTCCTTTCTTTGGCACAGCTTTATGATTTCTTCTTTTACAGCTTCCATTTCTCCCTAAGGAGCAACAACATTTGTAAGCATCCATTTTTCTTATTTAACCAAGCAGCAATGTAACAGATGACACCAGTGATGCATCTTACTGGTACTGGGGCTACTTCCTCCTTTTCCTTTTTCTGGCCTTTGGGACAGTTCCCCATTGTCCCTGCAGGAGATGTCCAGGTACATGCAAACCAACAGCAACAGATTCAGCTCGGGACAGCACTTGCCAGTTGTGATGCAGAATTTGGTAGTGTGGAAGGAAATGTGGCAGGCTGGAACGAATTCTAACTAGGTCCTGCATATCCATGAGAATGCCAGCTTCCTCCAGGACAAAGGGAATGCAGATGGGTTACATTACTCCGTGTGTCAGAGCAGGGGATGTTACTTCCAACTACCTTCCCTGGCAGCCTGACACTGAACACTTGGGAAAGCCCTGAGGAGGGCAAAGACAGCAAATGAGGGGAGCTCAGGGCTCAGTCTTTAGTGAAGCTGGTCCAAAGGAAACAAACCACTTGGTGGGTGTTGGGGATGTGGCTAGGGCCAAAATGATCCCATGTCTTTGAATGTGATACTGGGAGAAACGGACCCCTACAAAGCTTAAGGAAAATATTTAATACTCTGCAGAGACTAAACAATAACCCAAGTAACTGCACTAACAGAGGCAGAAATAAATCTGTCTTGGTCTCCTTCCTGGCCATAACTATTGCTCCAGCCAGTGTTCTGCCCTTAAAGAGTTTTTTTCCTAGGGCTTTCCTTACCACCCAGCCTCCAGGTGAACAAAGAAACCCCAGCAAATAACAGAGTAAGACAGGACATGGAATGAATTGCCCTACTCCCTTCATTACTGAAAGTGCTAAAGCTCTCTGAGGTATTGTTACTTGCTCAGAAAACTGAAACCTGGCTAAATATCCCTTTGCACACTGGGCTCAGTTGATCACAGCAAGCTTTGGTGCCAGGCCTGAAGTGAGAACAGCGCTGGCTCCACACCATGCTCTGTCATTAGTGATGTTATGCAAGCAATAATCTGTGGCAGATGAAAGCAGAGAGACTGCTGGACCTGTCTCCACTGCAGCTTCTGTTAATAGCTCTTGGGTGGCAGCATGACAGGAAAGATGGAGGGAGAAACTCCAGCAAATTTTCAGAGGATATGGGAAGTCTGCTCTGACAATGCTTTTTTCGTTTTGTACGCTCAAAACCACAAGATAAAATAATCCAAAGGTAAAGGAAAGAAAACGTCATTGAAATGAAGAAACAGACGTCCATGACAATTTAGCATGTTTTTATGAATGTCCACTAGGAACAGTGCATCTACTTATTTCACTGCAGGAAACTTGCCAGCATAAATTTGCCAGATACTCTTGCAAACTTAATTAGCCATAACCTCCTCAGAAACCAAATCTTTCTTAAAATCACTTCTTTTTCTGAAATCTCTCAGTGATATGGGTGATTCCACTGCCCACTTCTGTTCATGCAGTGCTGTATCTGCTAAGTTTTCTGCTAAAACAAGAACTATTAAACATAAAATCCTACACTCAGAGACAAAAACAAGGAAGAATCAGGAAATGAGTCATGCTGAGCACTACATCAAGCCTCCAACATCCAACCAGCTGACAGCAGAGCAGCTATGTACTTAGGAGCCTACTGAGTGATTATAGCTATTAGGCAAGTACCATGTAAGTGTATTAACTTTACTGTGACTGACTGGAAAAAACTGGGAATTTCAGAGGTACTTTATAAATAGTTATTACATTTAATTAGTAATTTCCTGACTTCTGCAGTGCTATCCTTAAAACACATCTTATTTTTGCATTAAAAAAACCAATTCATCCATTACAGAAAGCAGCTGACTGTAGAGAGAAAAGCAACACATGTTTACCAGTGATGAAAACACAGGGTGGCATTGAGGACAAGGAAAGGAGTCTAATGAATCTAACCCTAACCAGAATCCCCAAAAGTAGCATTGCATGACCAGTCATCAGAAAGGGACTTGGTTCTCTCCTTAAGCACTATCCCAAGCTGCCACATCAGGAAAATCAGCAGAATGCTGAGCACAGGTAAGCACTCAGCGCTGCATATTGTTTCACCAAAACAGCTGTTGTGAAAACAGCATCCAATTGTTTTTCCAAGTTGATATAGGCACAAATGACACATCAAAATCAGTAGGGAGTATACTGGGTAAGATACACCCAACTTGCAAAGTAATATTAATTGTAATTAATTGCATAGTTACACTGTGGCATTCAATTCCCTGCTTGACCGTGGTGGAGAAGGGAAGCACACCACTATTTCTCAGTGCTCTGCATCATCATGATTAGTGTTAGTCAGGATAAGGAAGACACATGAGAGAGGAAAAGAATGAAACCCACCTCTGGACAAGGAGTCTTCTGAGCCTGTGGCTGATCTTCATGTGATATTTCAACCAAATGGTTCTTCAGGAGTTGTTTCAACTTTTCAATTTCTTGCTCACATTCTTCTGTTTTCTTTACAGTTTCCTGTGAAATATCAATCTGCATAAATAATTTTGAAATAAGGAGTTCATAAACAAACAAGTCACTAAGAAAACAAAGCTGAACTGAAGAGTACTGAAGCCTCCTTTGTACCTGCAGTTATGTGTAACAGAATCTCTGTTTGTTCTGCTAACTTTGCACAACCCCATCCCTCACTAAGTTTATTATTCACTTGCTAAAGACAAACAAGCTGCTCTACCCACAAATTGAAGTATGGTGGAGTATTCTGTCTAGGAGCTCCAGAGCAGAACTAAGGATTTGGCTATTGAATGGAAATAGAGCAGATTTCATCACGTTCATTACAATTTAGAAAAGTTTGTGAAAAAGAGAGAAGTTAAAGGGTTTCATATCAAGTAGGAAGCCTAACTGGTTTTTACTGGTGCCCAAGTCTTCACTGCCAGCCAGTTCTGCACTGACCAATAATGAACTGTGCTATACACCAGGCAAACACTGCAGCTCAGAGGATGGCCCAACCACACTGTCTGACCATTTGAATACTTCCTACAAAAATGGTAAACATTCCCACCATGTGAATTTTTTCTGTTTACAGGACTTATAGGAAAACATCTGTTATAAACAGCCAAATTCACTTTTATTCATCTGACAGTGACAGCAAAATCTCACTGCCCCCCAGGCTTTGCTGCTCATGCAGAAATCCCCACACACTCATATCTGTCAGTCACAGCCTGTCATGATGTCTCAGGTCATTAAGAAACTGTCACATCTACAACTCAGAATATTTGAGTGAAAACACTGAATATGCACAGCATTTGGTGGCTCTGTGTTTCTGGACCTAGGGGATGAGAACCAAAAATATCAAAGGACTATTCCTCCAGGTGCCTGCAAAAGGTAATGAAGAAACAATGAAGTCAACAGGCTCAGTCCTACTATGCTGACAGCAGCACCTGAATGACCCAACAGGTCGAAGATCTCCCTGCAAAGTGTTCACAGACTCTGACTTTCAGAGCAGAGTCTCTCCTGCTATGAACAGCAAGAGTGCCATTTCTTCAGTCATTACTGCATAGCAGCACTCCCTCTCAAGAAAATGCAGGCTAATAAGGTCCTAAATAACCATTATTATTTTACAGGTCTTAAAAGTGAGAAGAAACTATTTTCCTCACTTAAAAAAAGAAAAGCAATTTGAAGGGGAAGATATTTGTGGCCTATAATCTTAATGTCACAGGCAAAGAATCAGAGAAGAAAGAAGAAGGAACAAGTCTTCTGCTCAACTTTAATGAGAAAGTAAAAGACCTCCTAAAAGGAAGATTCTCTTACTCATACCTTCAATTCCATATGAACAGGACTGTTCAGTAATAAATTGAGTCCTACCTCAAATTTCCTTGACTAAACAAAGAGTCTGAATATTTCATATACAGACTCCAATGTCTTCTGTCATGAACCAATATGTGAATATAGTCACTTACCTGGAGATAATTCATTTGTTTCTGCCTACGACTCAGGGAAAAGAATATCCAAGTCTATCTTTTATCCACTATAACAAATTATGCCATATATTTGGGACTCAATTTCTTCCTACAAATGCTACATTTCTTTTGAATTATTTCCTGGTTAACAGTTGCTCCTTACTTTTCATATTGTGGTAACTGCAGAAGACCTACCCATGGAAAAGGCCCACAGTGTATTTGTTTTGGAAGAGCTTATTTAAAATGAGGTCATTAAATCATTAGATATGCAAATAATACCACTCTCTTGCACTGAAAACCAGTAGAAGCAGATGTGGCTTTCAAATCTTCTTCCTGATGACGATATTTAGGTGTGGAACTTAGCAGACCATAATAATGAAACAGAGGGCAACATTCAACAGAGAACTAAGTCACTTAAGCTCCTGTCCCAGAGCATTTTCAGTACCTATTACAGGCTGTCTGTTTTATGATTCTGACGCTGTTTCAGGTGTTATAATGCAATGTTATTATACAGAAGTTACTGGTGCAATATTCCATTGCCTCATCCATAGCAAAATGTGGGCAACCTCATCCAAAGACTAATCCCTGGGGGAAAAAATGTATATATTTGTAGAGGAAGCTTGCCTCCCACTTGCTTTCCTCTGTAGCAGGATTCTTACCACCTTTTTAATGCAGCACACAAAATGCCATGGTTTAATGGTTTTATCCTTTGTTACACCTTAGCTGGTGCTAGACTTGTATTGTATTACTGCTGCTTTCAACCCATTTAACTGCACTGGAAAATCTCTTTTGCACAGTTTGATACACTAGATGCCAAGAATTGCAATTTTTCCAATCTGTTTTCTCACAAAGAAATTCCATTCAGAAACAGATTGTTGGGTGTCTACAAGATAAAGGCAAATGCTGACGAAAAAACTGTTGCAGCTTTACAAAAAGGAGAAAAATCTAAAATCTGACCTAATACTGCACAAAAACCAGTTACAAGTGTCATGACAACAACTGATAATTGGAAAGCAACCTGTTTCTGATGCTTTTAAAGTGTTTTGAAAATTCTCCCTTATTTGATCTGGTAACTCTGAAAAAGGCACATTTTACCACATTAATTTTTTGGATATAAGAAATTGTATGAACTAAAAAAAACAAACAAAAGAGACTGTAGGGATTATACAGATCTAATACAGTCACTGCATTTTTCTGACTCCAAGCATGCACTAGTCATGAGTTTTTCTCTTTGTGTTCTGCTCTTAATTTCACAAAGTGAAAATCAAAACCAGACATTCCCATTTCAGCTGTCACTTGTCTGCCTGGCCTCTGAAATGCCCAGTTAGATGTTTTAAAGCATTCTGCTTTACCATAATAGCTTAAGAAAACCAAATCAGCAAAGGTAATGTAACATTTTCCTAGGTGCTGTCAGCATCCTGCCAAGAAATGGATGGGTCACACGAGAACTTAAATTCCTCTGCTGCCGTGGGAACCCACGCTCTCAAACTCCAGACTTCCTCCAGCCTGGGCAGTGGAGCATGACCAGGGCCTGAATTGAAACTTCCCTGAGCTGGTACAACCACATTGCTCAGTGAAGTGCTGCACAGAGACTCCTTCAAATTTGGAGCTGTTCCATGACTCTCCCTGCCCTGAGCAAACACTTGCTGACCCACCAGCATTGCCTCCTCCTGTTGCTGTTTCTGTTTCCAAACCTGGCCTGGCCAACAGCATCTCCAAGACCCAGTCACACACTGGCCTGCCTCAAAACAGTGAATTAACCATGACACAGCTGTAGGGAACAGCCACTTTCCTGGCTCACTGATTTGGATTGGTAAAAGCCCTTCTGCTGTTAGCAGTTGCTGTCTAATGGCTGTCACAAGAATTTCCATGGTTAAGGTGAGTTTCAGGAGTTGAACCTTACAGATGTGAGCACCTACATCTAACACTGGACTTCAATCACCAGTGCAAACCTGGGGCATGAAACACCTGAGCCTTTATTTCTTCTACAATATGTTGTCAGCTGTGACTGAATTGGAAAACTGAAATGTGTGTCAAGACTATTCAATGTGCTTTGTTGCAGGACCAAATTAACTAAGGAAAAGAAAATAAACCAGAACAAAAAATTCCCCAAACCAATACAAAGAAGATGCAGAAGGTGTAAATACAGGGCTGCAAAAGCAATATTCATTAAAGATCAAAATTACTTCCAAAAAAAAAGTGGTTCAGGTGACCGCAAAAAAAAATAAAAAATCAATTACCTCCAGTAGATCATTTTGTTCCTTAGTAATTTTTTCTAATTTCTTCAATTCTCTCAAGAGTTGTCTTGCTCTTTGGAAGACTGAGAAAGGTTGCATTTTCAGCCCTGGCAGCTGAAGAGCATCTTCATAGGACTGTATATGAACAATAGTTTTCTGCATGGGACCAACATGCTCAAGTATAACCTGTCAGGATAGAACAGCATGATGGATTTTATACTGAGTTGGAAAAATCAACACCATAAATTTATACTACACTAATGATGAGCAAGAGCTCTCTTTGGTGAGTTTCCCATTTAAGAAGGAAGAAATTTTAATCCCCATGTGGGCCATTCATTTAGGAGTCAGACTCTATGATCCTTGGGGGTCTCTTACAAGTCAGAATACTCTGTGATTCTTGTTCTTGGAATAATTAAGTGAAAATCCCCGGTGAGGTTGTCTAAAGCAAGACAAAGATGTAATTTTATTTACAATTTTGTTTTTTGTGCATATATGAAGTTTGCAGAGTTACAAAAAAGGCTCATATTCATATTAGCTGCTATTTACTAAGCAGCTCATTTCAAAGCAGACCACCTTTTGAAGTGGAGTGAATTCTTTGATGTCACTCTAGGCAAATTCTGGGTTTTGTCTTTTGTCCAGCAAACCAGTCATTTTATGATGGTCCTAAAAGCAGTCGTATCAACAGGAATGAGATAATGAATCTAGATGGAAGTCAGCAGAAACCCCTGAAAATGGCTCTCCTGTCAAGGACAGCATTTCCCATCACAATACTTGGAGTGAATGCACAGTTTACAACCACCTTGATGGGTCTGGGATGAAGAGAAATGTGCAGTTTCATAGCACAATACATGTTTTATGGAAGACTCAGTGATCAATTTATGAAAGACAGAATGGCAATAGCAACTCATAACTTCTTGGTTCTCTAAAGAAATATGAAATCCTACTGGGACCTCATTTGGCAAGGAACTCCAGAAGAAAAAAATAATATAAATACAAACCACCTACAGGCCTTTGAATTACTAATATTTTTGTTCAACTCCCTCTCAAGAAGATTTTGTTTTTTAAATGGCCCTGTGGAAATAGAGATGCTTATTCTCTCATTCATAAGCAGATTGTATCAGGAATTTTTTTTCCATCCAGGCTTTGATTTACAGTAAGGAAGTAGGTGAACATTATTTTCCAGAAGAAACATTACTTTAGTTTTTCCATGTAATGTAGTTATTACAAAATTGTTCTCTGGGTAACCAAGCTGCACATCTTTGTTATGAGAGTTACACTGCTATGAGAGATATGATGACATTTTTGTTCCTCAACTGAAAGTGAACTCATGCTTTTTATATTTTAGGCAGATAACACTGTGGACTATATGCATATGGTGTGAAATAAAAGAAACATCTGTTAATTTTTGCCTCCATTTTTGGGAAAACAAGGCCTAATTTTCCAACTTTAGATTTCCATTTGGTGCCAAGTGGAGCAAATGTCTCTTGAAAATCAGGCCATAAACTTCCCAAAAAATGGACATCCTCAAATGTAGCAGCTATGCCTGACATGTGCTTGAGTTACACACCTGAGTTCTCAGTGGGCATATTCTCAACAGTGCTTTAATTTCAAGTGTTTTGTGTTCAAACCATGAACCCTGTGCTTCTTGAAAAGGTCTCTCGGCAGTCTCACCTCAGGGTTTACACTGATCTGGAAAAAAAGCCTATATAGAGGTTTCCACACACCTGTCCATGTTTAAGTTGGTCTTTGGGAGAGAATTCTAACAGATCTTCTGATGACAGGATTGTCTTCATTTCTGCAACATCCTTCTCAAACACTTTCACGTGAGACTCGATGGCATCCAACTCCTAGATTTTGGGAACAAAGAGAGTATTTGTAGATAGCCCAAACACCAAAGCCAACTTGCATTTCTGTCTTCCACTTAAATTTAAAAAGAAATACTGAAAAATGAGTGCAGCATATGTAGGATATGGTGCTATTGATCAAAAGGCTGATTATTATAAATTATTTTTAGTCTTAATTTCTAAAGGAGTTAAGTATTCAAGATCATCTGCTCTGTTTTAAACTCCAAATATAGAACTGAAATATCCTCCAAAATTCCCATGATAAATTACCAGTAGTGAGAAGACAGTTTTCCAGTGGTGATAGTTACTAGAATAGCAAAGTGCTGTAATTACACTGCTGCAGCTTCCAGTAGGAAGTGACTTCTGTCAGATGGAAAAGGAATCCACAGACAACTGTTTGTGAACTCTCACAGAGACAGTCACAGAGTAGATTAGGCTGGAAGGGACCTTTAAAGGTCCCTGGTACCCACCAAACCAGGGCACTTGGGGTCTGATCCCGTTGAGATTTGGGTATTTCTTGAGGTGGGAATACTACCCCTGCTGGAATATTACTCCTGACCTAGTGCTTAACCAATTTCACTAAAAAAAAAAAAATCCATCCTACTATGTAGATGTAATTTCCTTTGTTACACTTGAGGTCTGTTACTGCTCATCTTTTACCTGACCACCCCAAGAAGAGCCTGGCCCAATCCTGTCTAATCTCCCACCATGTAGAAGCAAACAGCAGCAATATCAACCTCTCACCCCCAAGCTTCTCTGTGCTGAACTGACCCAGGTTCCCAGCCTTTCCTCCTACACCCCTGTACTAATCCTGAACTTTAATTAGTTACCAAATGCCTTCTGATGGTTTGTTTCCAAACAATTCATTTCCTTGCTTGGCACTCCTACAAAAACCAGCACGATATCCTGTTTTCCATGCACGTGATATAATCTGCATTTCCTAACATATAATGAAGCACTGATAAAAGGCACTTGTGGGTCACCCAGACTTACATCAGCCACATGCAGGATTTGGGGAAGAATCTCTGCTATCTCATGCTGTAAAGTTGCTACTTGAACATCTACTTCATTCAGCTGTTGCATGACACTCTCAGTTTCAAAGATGGGTGACAGCTCCTCCAGCTCCATGAGGATACCTTGCAGAAGATTTTGTTTTTGCTCTGAGTCTTCCAAAGCCATCTGGAGACAAAACAGGAGCTTAGTTTGATACATCACTGCTGAATATGAAGGTTACAGAGGTAAGGATTAGAACGAACAAAATGCTCCAAAAAATATCAGGCCAGCTGTGTGTGATGTGAAATCTCTTCCCCTGCAATGAACTGGCTGGGCTTTTGGATTGACTGCAATGAACACTGTCATGAAGAACAGTGAGGGCTGCAAGAAATGCACAAGATCCATTTGTCTGGGTGGGGTGTGAAGGAAAGGAATGAATGCACATTTCCACTCTAATGCAAGCCCAGGGTGCATTTCCAAATCCACGAGTTTCACAGCCCAGGACAAACAAAACATTCCATTTCACAAACACAGGAGACAATAAACTTTTGCCACAAAAAACATTCATGGGTTGTGGAAATCACATTCTCCCCACTGTGGCTGCATGCTTTTGTAACATACCATCTACTTCCTCTCAAGAATTCTAACTACTCTTACTACAAAAATCTATGTTTAGAACACCAACTTTCTCACTTGATCTAAACCAAGGAGTGGATGCACAGAAAACTCAAATTTAAATGACAAAATTGACAGAATATTTTTCTTTTTTTGCACTGGCTCTGACCTTCCCTGTAATATTATAAACATTCAATTTTTGAAATTACCAGTCAGAATTACCTTCAAGAAAAAGCGAGAACAGCCTTCCAAAAACTCACTTCCAAGTTTCCATCTAATACACAGACATCAAAAAGCTAGCACTTTGCCTTTTTGGCTCACATACAATAGAAAGAATCCTATATGCAGGCAGTAAAAACTGACCACAGCTACTCAGCAGGGTTACAGAAGACAATCACACATTTCTGGAAGTTGTACAACAGTTCAGCACTTGCATAAGATAGGTATGTCCAGCACCAAAAAACATCTGCATTTCATCAGTGTCAACTCTATTTTTCACTTAAAGAATTTACTGAAAATGGTAAATTACTTATGTCAGTAACAACTAAGAATGGAAAACTGCATCTGTATAGAGCAACAAGTGCTAAAAGGAGGATTTATCTGCATCAACTCTTACCTGGAGCTCATCTGTATGCTTGTGTAAGCTTTTTGCTGAGTCGTGCTGAGCATCAGCTCTTAGCAAACTGTTGGTGCTTTCTATCCAATCTTTCACATTCTTCAAGTGCTCCTCATATTCTTCCATCTTGTTGGTGGCCTAGGAAATGACAGAATTTTACAGAAAGTCACAAGTTAATTGCTGAATTGTATAAGATAAATGCATTTATGAACAACATTAAAAGAAAACAGGATGCATTTGCATCATGGACACTTAAATTGGCATGATGAAATAAAAACCATTTTTCTGAAACAGTTTTATGATTTCAGGCTATCCCCTCTCTCCAAAGTAATTTTGGTGCTTGAATGTTTACATTTCATGGGGGCATTGTTGCAATTTATATGGCAATGGCCATTTGAATAGACAGCCCATTAGCAGAGTCTGAGAGAACCACCTCAACACCCACCCAGGGGCAAGAATTCCCCACAGAGACCCCTCAGTCATGGCTTGAGCCAGTCCTCTGGGGGAGCCACTCCAGAAACCCCAGCTACAATAAGCCTTGCCACAGCAGGCTTGTGACTCCACTCATTTGTCAGCCTCTGATGATGTTTCAGGCAAAACCTTCACTCTGGTTGTTTTTTTTTTAAATAGGATTGGATTTTTAAAGAACTGTTCCACTTGCCCCTACCTTGTTGAGAATGGCAGTTCTGCGCTCAGCACGCTGGGAGACCTGCTGGTACTGCTGCAGGGGGGCCACCAGGATATCCATCAGCTCCTGAGCCTGGCAGGAGTCCTGCTCCACCAAATCCTGCACCTCTGCATCCAGCTCATTGAGTTTGTAATGCCAGAGGTCCAGCATATCCCAAATTTGCTGCATGTGGAGAGAGGGGAAATGAAATAGGTGGTCAGGCTCAAAGATAATAGCAGCCTTGTTTGTTCTTCATGTGGGACGTGAATTGCAAAGGTTTCAGAACTGATAGGATGAGAACTCTAGAACACATTGCATCTACTGGTGTGATTCACAGTTGAAAAAAGCATGGATTTCCCTGTGAGAAAGAATTGATAACTATTCACCAGCTAAATGTTTGTATTTTTCCTTTTACAGATATAAAATGAATGGAAGACCACTTTATGCTCAACCAGGCTCTGTAAAAACAACCAAAAATCTTTTAATACCTGGAGATTATTTTTTTGGCAAGTTTACCTTCTGAACTTCTTTGGCTTTTCCAATGTTTTCACTCTTTTGTTGTAACATCTTTTCAATAGCTTGAAGGCCATTGTTAATAGTTTCTGCTTTTCTTTTCAGCACGTACTGAGGAGAGTTTTGCAAGATTTCAGAGCTAACCTGCCAGAGCAAAGAGAAAACAATAGGGCACATTACAAAGATCTGCTTGTTTCTGTGCACCACCTTACCAAAAATATTTAAATTCTTTTTGTTTCTCTTGACAAGCCGGTTAAAAACACTGGAATGGAGCTACATTTGCAGGAAGAAGCGTTAACATGAGCAGGTCCAACATCTACAAGTTGTTCACTAATTTGTTCTCAATAAAAAATGCCTGGCTCAGAAAAGCAATCCCTGAGGAAACAAGCACTGAGGCACTGCAGCTCCCTGGGTGCTCTGCTTCACCCTCTTTTATCTCTAACAGAGGCTGATCATGCTGCATGGTGGGAAGGGTCACATTTGGATTTATGCTGCAAGAAACCCAGAATGACACCTTTATGTCTCAGCTCACAGCTGTGACTTCCATGTAACAAATAAGGGAACATCAAAGGGCATCAATGCACAGCAAATTTCTCAAGATAAACTTGGACATTTATCACTAAAATAAAAAGCCCTGAGGAACCTAATTTTACTCTGCAGGACTCCGCAGAAATGAAAAATTGGTGCACTGGAGGGCCTGATTTTCTGTGTAAAGAGAAAAACTCTCAAAGCTGAAGTTGAGTAATTGCCTGAGCACAGGACTGAGCAACACAGCATAAGCTACTAGGTTACTAAGGACTGGATGAAGTGCAGGGAGAGAAAAATCCTTGATCTTGCCCAAAAGTGACATGTTTTCTTACTAAATCCTGCTGGCTGCCAGGGTCAGCCATGCACCTGCAATTAGTTAAACTGTGGTAAATTCTTGGTGTGCTACAGCCCTAGGATTTAGGGGGAAAATGCACACTGAACAGTTTCATGCTGCCTTGATGCCAAAGATTTTTAATGTAATAGTTATTTTAGTTTGAAGCTCTTAGTACTAAATACTTTATCCTTGTTGTGGGATGAGGAATTAAGACTATTTTTAGTGAATAAATTATCTACTCATTTCTTAATTTTATTAACATCATTTATAGATTCCAACACAAGCTCTCTAAAAAGTACCCACAGTACAATGTTGTATTGATAAAACTTCATTAATCAAAATAAATATATACAGAAAGAACGAGAGGGCTTCTCTGAAATACTCCTATTTATACCACAAAATCTGTAAACTCAGTCTGTACTTAGTGCCTAAGACTTCTTGGAGAAAGGAATTCATGCTGTAATCACTCAACACTTGAACATTACTACTGTCCTGGAATATACCAAATATGAAAAACTGTCTATAATTATAGTGCCAGCTTCCAAAATAAAAGACAATCATGAATGAGTGATGTGTCACAGCTGGAAATGAATAAACAGATCAAGCCCTGACTTCCTCTGTTTCTTCAGGATAAAAACACTGTATGTGTCAATGCTCTGGCTCTCAGTAAAGCAGGATTTCAATTTCAATACTTCTTACTGAGATAAAATTTATTATTTATGGCATCAAATGTGCAATTTATTTTCATTTTTTGGTTTGCAGATTTAGAAGAAAGCAGAATGACATTAAAATATGACAACTCAATTGAACACATGCTGGTATCTCATAACTGAACTGACTTCCAGTTCCACCACGGTTTTTTTGTATTTCCTAAATGCATTTTGAAAAATTCCAAGGTAGTTTATATTGTTTTCCAGTACCTAAATGTGAAAAGCAAACACTATCTAGCTTCCAGGACCAGTTCTTTCACTCCAACAGGTAATGTGTGCTTTGGGATAAGCTTTTATATCTTGGTAAATGAAACAGTAAACAACAAAAAAAAACCCCAAAGCATAAATACTGTTTTGCTTTCCTTCTCTTCTCTCCTCCCAGTTTTTGGTTCTGAAAAGTCTAGTCCCATTTTGAAACTTTCAAGTTAACCACATTAAAACTCAGAAGCTTTAGTTAATATGCTGCTAAATATTTATTGTAAGATAAAATGAGTCATTTGATAGACACTAATAGGCAACTGGATTTTAAAACTGTTTTATTAAAGTTTCAAATTTTATCAAATTAACTGAGATTTGACCTTAAAAATTATCATTGAATATTACTATTTCTAAAATATGAGAACAGAAAGGGTTTTTTCATTTTTAAAATAACACAAATGACTAAGTAACAATGATGGTAATTGTATCAGGCTAAAAATTTGACCCCAAATTGAGAGTATTACTCAGTTTTCCCTTAATTTTGCTGTCAGCTAACTGCTTAGATTCCTTGTAGATAGAATATATTGCAAAAAATGAATGCAATGGGATTCAGTTATTTAAATTCCCTGATTTTAAAGGAAGGCAACCTTTTTCTCAGAGGTGGTAAAAAGAACCATGTCCTGATATCCTACCACATGTGCAAGTTACATTTTTTAAAAAAATCCTGCTTCAAAGTCCTTTTTTAACCCAGTTGTGAAAATATTTTCTCATTTAAGTGATACAAACTTTGCAATCAACTTTGACTACTAGCTTCCAGTTTAAGAATCAAACTGGATAGAACACAGCATCCATATTAAAAATTACTGCTAAAGATTCTGCCATGTCCATTTTTAATAAAAAATAAAAATGTAATATTTGTTATATTCACACTGCTTACGATAAGATTTTTCTAAAAAGAGACCTAGGCATGAGGAATGATTTATACATTGCAAATAGATAAATATGAAAACCACATCAACAGTTACCTTCTCTTCCAGCTCTTGCAATACTTTCTTGCAGTCCTCCAACTGTGTTTCGATCTCTGCAGGGACTATTGTGTACATTTCAGAATACTTGATCCGAAGTTTCTCCATGATATCCTCCAGAGCTTGCTTCTCTCTGCCAATCACACTCTGAAGCTCCTACAAAATTAAGAATAACTTCAGCAGTTTTACCCATTTTTTACTGAGTGCATGTGTGCATACGTGCATGTACGTCGATATACACACATACGTAATGTGCTTTATGTTTCCTACCATGATTATGGTTTAGAAAAATTGGGTTTGGAGTATCAAATCTGATTTGATTACCTCTGCAAGCAGGTAAACTCTAAGCAATACTGACTCATTTAACCAAATGATGCTTCTCAATCTGTAAGAATTAATTAAACCTGATACTGCTCCACGTCGGGGAAGTGACGCACTGGTGCTCCTTGGCAGCCACAGCAAAGGCACCATCTGAAGAGCTCCTATGATTAAACGTTAACCTTCGTGCTCTCCCTTCTGCCAAAAGTGCATTTTTCCCTTTGAAAGACGTTTAATAGCCAATGTCCATCCCTTCATTATTATAAACAACACAAAGGCCACAAAAAGCAACAGGTTTCAGGCTGAAGTGTCTGCTTTCAGGCAATTATGCAGAGCAGCACAGCAGGCTCCTCTCCAAACAGTAGCTTCCAGTTCTGCATGAAGAATGTAGGTTTTATGAGATAAAAGAAACTTGAACAACTGTCTACAGCCTGTGGCCTAGAAATAAAATCCAAGCTAAGTCCTCCTGCAGAAAGAATGAAGAAATTCATTTGTTTGGAAGGTTTTCTAGAGTTTCAAGCTGGAAGGTTCTGTTTGCTGGCTTTATGGTTCCTTTCCACAGTGCTCAGCTGATTGAGAAACTCAAATGTTAACTCAGGTTATTGGGAAAAATTATCCAGACCTCCTACCAGGCAATGTAAGACACTAAAATTAACTGCCTTTGCTTTTTCAACCAGGAGTAATGGTAATCCACTAATTCACAGTCTTCACTTGGGAATCTTTTCCTTCACACAAATGCAACACACAGAAGAAATATGTAAGACACTGAGATTGATTTATTTCCTGTCATCCCACAACAACTGGGTCTGATATTAAAAAAACCCAAACCCTCAAAACCATGAAAGAGCTGTGTGCCTCATTCTCTCAGGGAGAAGGCTGCTGCTGTCAAATGGCCCAATTAAGGTTGTGCCAATATTTATGGGAGTTCACAGATTTCCTGACCTGAACTGGAAAGAATCAGTTACAACTCTCATCTCCAAAACAAGGCATGTCTCTGCCAACTGGTTTCTGTGTACTACTGCATGTTCACATTTTACAGATTATTTAGCTGGAAAGCAGGTCCCTATCAAAACTGCCCCAATTATTTTCCTAAGGGATGAGATAATAACACTTCCCCTTTTCATCTGTGTGGGTGAATTTAAAACTTTTGCCACTCTGCTAAATCAGGTTTGTTATCTCAAAAGAAAAGACGTTTCCCCTCAATAGATCCTGACTAATGCTATAGATTTTATAGGAACTAGATTTTCTTTGGAAGTAAGGGATGAAATTGCCCTGCAGATTTTGGCTCACTGGTTTTTGGATTATGTAAAATTGATGAATTATTCGATCCTTTCAGTTCAATCTTCTCAAAAAGAACTGGTCTGCTGTGAACATACTGTTACAGAGAGATCATTTACTGAGATTGCTGCTAGCATTTGCCTGTGTCATTCCTGTCAGAAACAGGAACAAGGTCTAAACTCACTTTTGGGTGAGTTTTAGGTGCTCAGAGTAGCAAAGTTTGGATGTGAGGGAAAAGATCAGGCTTAAAGCACCTGTAGCAGAATTTCCTCCTGCATACAAAGAGCTCAGTAAAAAAGCAGACACAACTCTAAATTCTAGTTTGAAATAATTTTAAATGGAAAACCAACCCTTTTAGAGAAATTGAAGGTCCCACCACAGCAATGCTAGCTCATGGGTTTTCAGAACTTCCTGAACATGTAATAAACATTTCTCTCTCATGCTAACCCCTCATCTGCCACCATGGTCTTTGGCTTCTGTATTCTTCCTGGCCCTTTGCTAGGCTGGGGACACCCAACCAGTTTTTATACAAGACTCAACAAAGACAGCCCAAACCTGTACTACACTTTAGCAGCCTAAAATAAATAAATTATGAAGTTCTACAATTAAAAGATAGTTGGATTAAATACAATTGAGAACAGCTTTTCATTCAAGATTTTAAAAATATGATAGCAATATAAACACAATAAGAATAATTTGAAACAAATTTAAATAATAAATAAATAAACATATTCAGGAATTGTTAGGAATAATAGTATTTCATAAAGTTAAAAATGCAGAAATGTATAGGCTACTGGTGGACACTGTGGTCCTGATCAGAATCTGATTTTTAAAAATCGTTTACCAGGTTAACCCCCAATTTGGGACATCAAGTCCACAGTATCTGAAGCTGCCCTGGGTAGGTATGCAGAGGGGAAAGCATGCAGGGTGTACACCCAGCAGCTCTTCCTAAAAGGAATGCAGCTGGCTGTGAACTTCTCTGCAATGTGGAAATGCTTCTGTGCCTGCTTACAGATCCCCACAGAAGGAAAGAAACACAAACCAAGGCCAT
Organism: Anthoscopus minutus; assembly: GCA_013399455.1. Lineage (NCBI taxonomy): Eukaryota > Metazoa > Chordata > Aves > Passeriformes > Paridae > Anthoscopus > Anthoscopus minutus. Next base: position 187,760 of record VWYI01027957.1, read on the forward strand.
GGCAGGGCCAGTTGTATTCTGCTGAGCCAGAGTCATGGTCCTTAAGTCAAGGTGCCTTGAACCTTGACATTAATTTTATCTGGAGCAAGTTCAAGCATCAGCATAAACCAGAAGATATTCTGAATATCACAATAACAGAGCTGTTACCAACCTCCAGCTGTTCTGCCTTTCCATCAGCGTCCTGCAATAACACAGATGCAGCATTCTGTAATGCATTTGTCACAGCACTTATTTCTTCAGTGACCTTGTTCCTCTCTTGAATCTCAGCTTTAACAGAATCTTTATGGTCTTGAGCTTTTTTGTACAACCTATGCAAGGTTACCAGAAAGAATACATTGTTTTAGACTCTACACTAAATAGGAGCAAAGAGCATACTTCATACAGATATTATGTAGGTATATATCCAGAACCACATTTGTTTGTAATTTAGGGGTTTTTTTCTGTTATTAAACCTATGAGTTTTACGTCACTTGCTGTCTCAGTTTCTTTAAAGTGAGTCCTCAGATAGTGCTATTTGGTAGACCAAACCAGGCATATTTAAACAGCAGAGGTCAGGTTCTCAGTCTGGAGACATTTGCAGAGCAGATGTTGTTCACAAAGATTACCATGTTCAAAAGCAAACCCAGATTACGGTGAATACAATCATCAGATTCTTAAAAAATATTTGGGGAGAATTCTAGACAGTGGCACTCACTCAGTAAGATGAAAGTCACGTTGTTGCAAAAAGCATGAGGTCTGATTTTCCTAAAAGTGGAAAATCTTAAAATTCACAAGCACTTGGAACCTCTAAAACTGACTATTGTTCCTTGATTCCTATTGCATTTGAACACAAATTGCAGCCCACAGATTATGTGGCCAGTCTCAGGTCTTCTCCCTAAATAATATTCCCCAATGCTGGAGACAGCAGATGGCTGCGATGGAGCATTGGTCTGACCCAGGAGAGCATTTATTGTGTTTTTAGCTGCATTACAGCTTTTATGCATTCTTTGAGATCCAATAAAATCCTGTGCTTGTGAGTAGTCCTAGCTCATATCTTCAGCACCAAGTTCACACCACTTACTTTTTGCAGCGCTCTTGCATTGCCTTTATCTCACACAAGGCAGGAAGGGCAGCTTCTCCCTCAGCATTTTCAGGTGTATTCTGGATGTTTCTTATCCGGTGAAGAAGCAAGAGTAACAGGAGCTGCTGCTGGTTGATGTTTTCTTCAAATGAGTTCACAAAATCCAGTAACTCCACTAGTTCCTCCCTGGTGGCCTTTTCCTTCTCTTTAAGGCTTTCTGGCTGTTCTTCCTGGAGCTTATCGAGAATTATTGTTTCTCGTTCCAGCTAAGTAAACACCATGGCAAAGCATGAGATAAAGTGCTTTTTTATTCCACAATCTGAAGTTACATTATTCATTTACTCGCACAGGTGACTAAGTACTAGGAATTACACAGTCAGAACTTGAACCTTTGAAGTGTGACAAAACTTCTGAGTTTGCTTTAACAAAGCACTTATATAACCCTGTGCAGAGCTGCTCTGGGTTCAGAGGACTGAATAAATATCCCCCACCATTTCTGCTCCTGGGTTCAAGAAAGGGTGGGGGTAACTGAGCAGAAAGTGGGAAATGATGTTCTGCCCAGATCTCAGCCCTTATTAGGCCAATTTACTCACAGTCCCACCTCCACCCCCTAAACTTACAGATGTTGAGCAACTCACCTCTTCATTGATGAACTTCCATTCCTGCTTTAGTTCTTCACAGGTAATTTCCAGCCCTTTGGCTGCCTCAAGCAAACCCAGCCAGTTTTCCCACAGTACTGTTACAATCCTGCCCAGGGCCCTGTCGCTTCCTCTGCATAACCTCATCATCTCTCCAGAGATCTGCCTCAGCTTCATGAGATCCTCTTCAGCAGAGTCAATGCTGGAGACTAAAATCTTACACGAAAAACAAACACATCAATCAATAAAATGCTACGGTCAGGAGTATTAATTCAGTGACATGATTAGGATCCTCTAGGGAAATGGCAATCACTCCACTGAGCTGGTAAAAATGGTCATAGTTAGGGAGCTCTGTTGGCTAAGACTGTGGAAAAAGATGGAGTAAATAAAATGTCTTATTTCTACAGTAATAAGATATACTCATTTCACACATGGTCTATTATACCTGGTCTTTTAACAAGTATATAAATATATTAATACATTCTGTGGTTTTATATAAACATGAATATAGGATAAAGAATTGCACTTCTTTCTACTACAATGTTACATGGTTTGCATAGCTGCATCAGTTTTGCATGAGCTTTTCAAGCTCTTCAGAGCCTTTCTTACCTTGCTTTCTTCCAAATGCTCCAAAGCTTCTTTATAAGACACAGGAATCTTAGACAGAGACTGTCTAAGCATCTTTTCTAGTTTCTTAAGATTATCACACACTTTATCTTTGGTTTCTGTGTAGCTTTTGTGTTTTTCAAAATACCTGCATGAAACAATGAGTCAATTAAAATTTGCTGCTGTTGTTCCTCTCTCCAACCATAATGCCCAACAGGATAAAAATTTTTTTAAAACCTTATGAATTTCTAGTCCTGACTGTTTTGCAAGTTATAGTCAATTAGTTAAACACTTTAGATTTGTGGTATCTGAGGTATCTCATGATACCTGGATCATGATCAAGCAGTTTAAAAATCCTACCTCCCAAACCTTTTCTATACCTGTATCTGAAGGCCCTCCAGATTTCCTTTGTACCTGAAGGAAGGAAACTAAAGCCTAGGCTTTGCTTTCCCAAGCCATCAGTACAGCCTGTGGAAGACATGAATTAGGAACCCTCTAAAACTATTCCAGCTTCCACCAGCACTGAATTGGAGATCAGAAATGTGCTTTCTTCTGATTCTGGCACCCTATGACCCTCACTCAAGCCCCACATTTTGGAATACACAAGAAATGACTGCACTGTAAATTAGCAATATAATTATTGTCTGGCAATTTTCCTTCCTTAGGAGTCACACCCGAGGAGAATGGGAATGCTTACCATTCTTTCTGCTGGAATTTCTGAATACCTGCATTTCTATCTGAGCAGAAACAACACTGGATTTATATTAGGTCAGGCTTCTCACACTAAGGAACAAGATCTATGACAATCTCGTAAACCCACCTCTGTTCATCAGCTTCCTTTCTTTGAGCCTTCCTCCTTAATGCCAAACTCTTTTCCACCAGATCTCTTAAAGCATTTTCCAGACATACTTTGTCTTCTGGCTTCACTAGGTTTTTCAGCTTGGAGTGCAGGTTTTCTAGGTCAGCCTGTGCAGAGTTGAACTCTTCCTCTTCCCAGTGAGGAGTCTGACTGATCTCCCTTGATCCCCAGAGCTCTGCTGCAGCAGCCTGGGCTGGAGCTTCACAGTCCTCAAGGAACCTGGCAGCCCTCTGAAGAGCCTTGGTATAAAGCTCACCAGCCTTACATGCCTCCTCCAGGGCATTCTGAAAGCATTAAAAAGAGAAAAAGGAACAATAAAATAAGGCTGCTGTGTTCCTCTGGATCACCACACGGCCTTAGAATTTCAGACTTGGCTGTCTTTGAGACCTGTGCTCCCAGAACTGGCCTGAGGAGGTGAGGGAGGACATGTGGCAAACACATTTGCTGCTTATGTAGTCACAAAGCAATGCTGTAACCCATGTATTTACTGCCCTGATATTGGCCTTATGTTCACCATTCCTGATCACATTGGTTTGATCTGTGCTTTAATCCTCTTGATCATTCCC